>RJWM01010314.1:0-64291 GCA_004363535.1 Dasyprocta punctata
AAAAACTATTTATTGAGCACTTATTATGTGCTAGACAGTATTCTAGGTACTAGAATTATAGAAATAAACAAAAAAAGAAAATCTCTTCTACCATGGGATTTTGGAAAGGGTTAATAAGGACACAAGCAAATACATACTATGTGTACTACTCAAGTGGTAACTTCTAGCAACAAAAACAACAGGGGAAGGAAGATAGATGGTGACAGTTGCTTGGTTCCTTCATTGTAACTTAGTATATGATACTCTCTGACTTGACTAATGTTTCTATATTGCCTCTTTAGCCAGATACTCTGTTCTGGAAGGAGGTTTCTTTTAGTACAAAATTATGCACCAAGTAGATGTTCAATACACTCCTTTTGAGGAAAAGGCTGGATAGTGCCCCTGATTCATGTTCAGAACCTTAGACCTCTGGGGTAAAAGGAAAGTTAGGAGATGATTGAGTTTGTATGGAGTGAAGCATAGTGAGCCATTCATTCTGCATCTGTTTATCAAATAGCTGTGTCCTGGGCACTGAGATACTGCCAACTAACCAGTGAGAAGATCTTGACATTTCTAGTGTATCTCCCAACGTCTCATGGGTTGGGTGCTTGGACCTCAGGGTGGCAGTTTGGGGAGATGGTGTGGGACTTTAAGAAGCAGAGCTTAGCTGGGCGTGGTGGCGCACACCTTTAATCCCAGCACTCGGGAGGTTGAGGTAGGAGTGTTGTAAGTTCAAGGCCAGCCTAAACTACATAGTGCAACCCTGTCTCGAAAAAATAGGCCTGGGAGTTTGGCTCAGTGGCTTAAGTGCCTGCCTGGTGGGCTCGAGGTTGTGAGTTCGATCCCTGGTACCACCAAAAAAAAAAAAAAAAAAAGTAGAGCCTAGTGGAAGGGTGCTTAGGTTATTCCGAGTGCCATCTTTGGAAGGAAGAAGATAATTCCTGTGGGACTTTGAGTTCATCTTGAGAGAGTGAGTTGGTATGACAGCAAGCCAGACCCCTGAACTACTGTCTGGCTTCCTGTCTCAAGATGTGAGCTCTTCTTCCCACACACTCTCCCAAAGAACTATTCATCATGAGATCTGTCTGAGAGGCAAACTAATGCTAGGACCCTGCCCTTAAACTTCCAGAACTGGGGATCTCTCTCTCTCTCTCTCTCTGTCTCTCTGTCTCTCTCTCTCTCTCTCTCTCCTTTTCTTTCTCTAGTTTTTTTTTTATAAATCTAGTCTCCCTCAGGTATTTTTTAATGCTAGTAGCAGAAAACAGACTAATATAGTCAGTGAAATCCTGACCTCATGACATGTACACTTTGGTGAATAAGACCACCAAAAGGTGTGTGACTGTTTCTAGGAAGGAAACAAGCAGGAGTGTGAAGGTAGGGTTGGGGAAAGCCTTTCTGAGAAGTTTCTCAGCTAAGACCTAAAAAAGGAGAAGGTGCCAGCTGGACAAATGGCAAGAAAGGAGTGGCAGGGACAGTGAGAGAGAGGTTCCTCATAGAGGAAACAGCAAAGGCAAAGACTTAGAGGTGGCAACATGCTGGGTACACTCAAGGGGCCACGTTAGAGAGGGGGGCAAGAGCTGGTTCTCATGGGGCCTGTGGGCCACCATCTGGATCTAGGTTTGATTATAAGTACAAGAGGAAGTCACAGAAGTGTCTAAACAGGAAAGAGAACATGAGATTTATATTCTAAGAAAAATCATTCCAATAAGACAGCCTCCAAATTGCAGTGACCACATGTCACAGTTTGATAAGGATGAGTACCCCATTTTATTCACCAAGATGTTGCTGATTAAAAAAAGTCACCCTATCTAGAATTCATTATTATAACTTATGATTTGCCAGTCCACTAAAATCAATAATCTCTGAACCAGTCATGTCTCGCAAACTAAATACAGCAGAAGCAGAATTCAACCGATAGTATAGAACCAAGCCTGTCCTGTAGCATTCTAATTATAAAAAGGTTCTACTGTATTCTGTTTGTTTGCTTTTTTCTAAGACAGGAAGAAGAGAAAATTCTATAAACTTCATTCCTTGATGTATTCCACGTTTCACAACTGCTGTGGTGGATAAACTTTCCCACAGATCAAATCTAAGACTCGTCTGGAGTCTGTCCTCACTTGATATGAACAAAAAGAGCCAGTCACTGCTGGGTGCAGATATTGAGAGACAGAAGCTGGCCAGAGGCCTCTCTGAGCACTGTTTCCCTAACGCTGCTTTCAGGCTTGTTTTCCAATATGCTGCCATCCTGTGGCTCCTCAGCTGCTGCATGCTGAGCTCCTCACATCAACACAGGGCTTCTAAAGTTACCCTCCAGAAGCCCTCTGCCATGCTCCCTACCAGGTCTTTCCAGAAGCTTCACATCTGTTCTCCTCTGAGCCACAGAGTAGGAAACTGGACACGATCTTGCAAACCATGTTGTCCATCCTCCCTGCTTCCACCTGTCCTTCTCCACCCCGACCACCTAGAGAGCAGATTTGGCATCATCTTACAGGCACGCAGAAGTGGCAACCTCTGTGGCTGTGGATTATGGCTCCTTCTCATGTTCTATCTTAGAATCCCAGAAGGGCAGGGCAGAAGTGACCTTAGCAACAATCTCTTCATTAGCAGATTTACTGAAGGTCAATCTACTGAATAGCCCCCCAAAAGGCTGGGGTTTGACCTATACCAGAGCTTTTCCCCCTTGCTTGCTGCCCTCCCTCCATGAGGAGGAAATGCGCCTCCCCCCCACCATTTCTTATATGAACCTACATGTACATATCATTGCCCAACCTCACCTTGACCGTTTGGCTTCCTAAGGAGAGAGAATACTGTAAGTTTAATAGGTCATTTATTACTTAAAACATGGTATCTTCTGTGCAGCCAGAGCTCTGTAGATATATTTGTTGAGCAAATGTCTGAATGGATTCTTAAGGCTACCCTTGGTTTGTTTTATGAGACAAACATCTGAACAAGAGAATACTAGCAGGCTTTGGGTGGTCACAGGCTCCGGGGAAAAACAGACCGAAATCAAAACCCAGGCTCTGCCACTAGTTTATTAGCTAACTGACCACGGAAAGGTTTTTATCTCTCTTCATCAGAAAAATGTTTACAATGCATCTGCCTCTCCACGAGAATGAAATGATCTTACAAGTACATCACACAGTCAAGTGCTTTTCCTTTAGTGCCTTCTTCTCTTCTTTTCCTTGCTTTGCTTGGTCAGTAGTTTTAGCTTTTTCCCTATAAATTAAGCTTTTTCTATTTAAGATAAAGGAAAAAAAAGTCCTAGTGCTTGGTTCTTAGCAGAAACCATTTTCCTCCATTCTGAACTATTAAAATCTTCCTTAGATAAGAGATAAGACTATTATAACTTATACCCTTATGCAAACTGTTAAAATAGAGTGCTGAGATAACAGGACCATGGTATAATTCCTGAGGTGATGACATAAGTAGGAGTTTGGAACATTCAGAGAAAAGAGCCTTCTGGTGAGCTGTGAGCCAATGGAAAAGTGCACAGGGAACGCAACCTGGCAGGGGTGAGGTGGGGCGCAGAGTGGGACTGTGGCAATGCAGCAGAAGGTAATGGGCAGAGCTCAACCTCCCCACTGCCTCTCTTGGGTTCTACAAAGTGTGGCAGGCAATTTTAAGTCAAGGGCAAGAGACTGATACCACACTGACATCTTGTGGTTACAAGCAACATGACGCTTAGGCAGCCCCAAAATAGACACTAACATGTACATGAATATTTCAACCATCTCTTAATTTTGTAGGGTTTAAAAAATACTTCAAACATTTTCTCAGCCACAAGCTCATTGCTTTCACACTCTGAAAGAAGAAGTGAGGGAAAGTGGCTGTTGTTTGAAGGTGACAATGGCATTTATACTCCAACTGCCTCAGTGCTGGTGCCTCTAATAAAGTGCTGCTGTTTCCAAGCATTTGCAACTCTTGGCTGAACATTTCTTTATCTGGCACCTGAGACTTCAGGAGGAGAGTTACTAAAACTTACTAGTTGTTTTAAAAGTGAAATGGAAACTGCAGCTGGAGCATTCAAATACCAACCAAACCTCTCCCCTCATGAATTCGAAGAGAGGAAGGGAGGAAATAGAAAAATAACATGAGTCGTTGGAATTTCAAAATTAAATTTCTCTTCACAACCATACCCTGGAGCTCCTCAGCAATGGATGTAGGCCAGCCACCCTCTATCTTGTAGGCCAGCCACCCTCTGTCTTGCAGAATCCCATATGGTACTGAGTGCCTACTGCATTCCGAGCAGTTCAAGGAGACTGCAGAGGGCTCATGCCAACGGGAGGGGACAGGGCTCTGATCACCATAAAACAGAGGAGAAGTAGAAGAGGGCTGACCTAAGCCAAGAAACTGCTGGTAGGCAGATCCCACGAAAGGCTCCAATGGGAGTACAATAATTGATCCTTTGGTACAAACAGTTTGAAGCAAACAAAGATGCACACGAAGGCATTTATAAAAAGATGGTTAAAGTCAGACAAAGCAAAATTGAATTCCTAGGCTCATCACTTCTTGTCTATTCATCCAAAATGTTCCCAGAGCTCTCCAGGTCTTTCTCATTTCTGTCATCTTAAATCAGAGACCATAGTCTCCTCCTTATCGTGGCTGTGAGGAATGAATGAAATAGTGTATATAAGGGATGACTCTTAGCACACAGTAACAACACACAAATGATGGTGACATTTGTTACCAGCTTCAAGGAGCAGCAATCGTGGAGGCAGGAAAGGCCACTGTCACTTGTGGACACCAAGAGCGGGTGAGCATGGTGGACTTAGGATGGAAAAGAACATAGTGGGTGGGGTCAGAGAATGAGGCCACTCAACACCAGGTGGAGGCATCTGACCAGCTCTTGCTTTCTCAGTGCTACCAAAGCCTCATCAGATTCTTCATCACTTAGGCATTTTTACTTTCGCTTTTGTTTCTTTGGTCCTCCTCCTTATATATAGCCTCTTTCCCCAAAGAGCCTATTTAAGCTGTATGGAATTACTTTTGGCAAATTAATTAACCTGTGATAGTAGGTGAGTTCATCTTCAGTAAAATTCAAATAAATAACATGTGCCTCCTTTGGCTGCTGTAAAGATTAAATGAGATAATGCCACTGAAGTGACAAGCACCATGGGAAAGGCTGAATAAATGAGGACTGCTATCAGAACTGCACCTGCTAGTATCCTGTCTGTTCAGCTTCATACAAAATATTTGCCAAAATCTAGTCTCTGAAGAACATTTAGGATAAATAAGGGAAGAATGCACAGCATCATCGCAAAAATATTTTCTAAGGGACTTGTCAAGAAAATTGGATTATAATTTTAATTTCTGAGCATTACTTAACTTCTCAGTTCTTGAGCATAGCTTCTAAAAAACACGCCACGGCATCAATACCCTTAATTGGTTTTCCAGACAAAACCTTTTGTCCACCCAAAGAATGCATTTGGCACCACTTCATCCTGATCATCTTAACAAATGGATAAACTCTGTTGCAATGAGATGATTCCACCTACCATCTGCTCCTACCCATCAACAGGTGTAGTGTGGTTTCTGCTACTAAAAAGGGAAAAAAGATTTTTAAAGAAATATTTATGCCATAAATGGTAGCACATACATGTATTCTCAGCTATTTGGGAGGCTGAAACAGAAGGATTGTGAGCTTGAGGTCAGCCTGGGCATCTCAGTAGACCCTGTCTCAAAATAAAATTTGAAAAATAGCAGGGTAGATAGTCCAGCACTCCCTGGCTGGGTTCAGTCCCCAGTACCACCAAAAATTATGCTTGTTTGTTGATAAAAAGAATACATGACTATGAAAGAAGTGAAAAAAACATAAATTATGGAAAGAAGGTATTCATAATCAGCTATTCAAACATAGTTCAGCTTGTGCATTTCTCTGTATTTCTTTATAGCCTTCTCTGCATATTCTTTAATGGGGTCAGTCTTCCTTTTTGCTTATTAACATTCAAAGATTTTGCTTCCTATTTTACTATTCATAAATATTACTGAAAGACTCATTTAATACATAAAACTGTGCTTGATACTAAGAGCATTTGAAGGACATGTGAGATGAAATTTCCATTTTCTTAAAGCCTGCAATTTAGCTCAGGACATGACAGACAGAAAAAATGGATAATGTCATAGAATGATGATCAAAGAAAAGGGTAGCACAAATACAAGTGTTTTTAAGGAGTTCAAACCTAAATGTGACCACAGGGCTAGGATGGTCTTGAGAGGATTTCATGAAATAAAGATACCAGCCCAACCATACAGCACTACAATACTGTAGATGATTTCAAGTGGCTAAAGACTACTAATTTAGTCTGATTTTCCCAATACACAGAATGACAGACTTACTGAAGTCATCCCTCCTATTAAAACTTTGCTATTATGGTTAAAGGCAAACTCCTGCCAAAGCTGCTTTTTTTTTCTTTTTTTATGTCATAAATGAACCCAAAAGCAATACAAAGCAATTTTCCAATTACATTTTTATTCATGAGGAAAACTGGGACTTTAAGTGAAAATAAAAAAGTTATCCAAAAAATCAGAAGAGAATTCTGAAATTCCAAATTCCTATGAAGATTAGCAAGACCACAAATGATGCTGAATCTTGGAACCACTTCACAAATAAGCTTAATTTCTCAGGAAAGAATTTCTTGATGAGCCCATGACAGGGTTTGGATATGGTTTGTCCCCTAAAGGTCCTTTTGCTGGAAGTCTGGTCTTCAGAGTGGTGATAGGAGAGGCCATGGAATCTGTAAGAGGCAGGACCCAGTGAGAGGTAATTAAGTCATGGAGATACATCCTCAGAAGCAACTAATGTTGTTCTCACAGGACTCATTAATTTTGAAGACAGTGGTGAGGCCACCTCATGTACTTGGTCTCTTCTATATATTTCCTTTCTTATTTCTCTGCTATGTTACGATCATGTGGTTTACCAGAGGCTGAATGCATAAAGCTGACCAATTCTGGACTTTCAGTCTAAAACTATGAACTAAATAAATCTCTTTTTTTTATAAAGCACCTGGTCTCAGGTATTTTGTTATAGCAACAGAGAACAGACTAAGACAGCCTATCTACATCTGCTCATTCTTCCAGGAAATGCGTATAAGTATTTTTGAATGGGTATTAATGGGTTAGGGACACAAAAGTGAAGTAAACTATACTGACAGTGTTTCAGTATCATGGAGCAGACAATTCAGCAGGAGGCAGCTTAAGTGAGCAGACAGCTGCAATCTAATGTGGTAAGTGTTAAGAATAAGTTAATTACATTAAGTAGTACAAACACTATAAATGCTATGTTAAATAATAAGCACCAAAAATGGACACTATATTAACCCATGCTTGAAAAATTAGGAAAGGCTTCTCAGAAGAGATGACATTTTAGTTGAGGTAAGAACAGGTAGTGGGGTAAGATAGTAGCAAAGATGTCTAAGAATAGGAAATGGCAGAAGTTCTAGAGAAAAGAAAAAACAAGAGTGAAGGAGTGGAAAAGAGACATTCAGAAAGGCTGGGTCAAAAAGTGGAAAAGAAGGATCTTGATGACAGATGTATTTGTGCATATACATACATAGGGACATATATATTTGTCTACCAATGATAAACAGTAAGGAGCCAAAGAATCCTGCATATGAATGGGGCATTATGCATTTTGCATCAGTGGAAAAACACTGTTGATGTAGTGTAGAGATGCTTTGGAAGGGACCAGAGTGAAAGGGAGGTCTGTTAGGAGGTGCTAGTCAAATCTTTATCAAATGACCTGAAGAGATGAAAGGCGGGGCAAAATCTTTGCCCACAAGGAGCTGATCATCTACCAGGAGCAACATGCATATTGGAGCATCAGAAATTTTCTTTCCACTTAGCAAAGATCCGATAAGCCAACGACTAGACTTGCTAAAGTGCCAGGTCCAGCTGAGTAACAGGATAGGGTTCTTCCTTGCACAATGGGCAAGCTTCAAGAAAGAGAAAGTCTTGACCATATGGAAACAGTGACCACAGCTTACCCTAGCACTTGTCTGGGTCAGACAAGTTCAGGACAGTGACAGTGCCACCCCAACACTCCTTCCTATAACCCCATTGTCCTGATTTAATATTCTACTTACAGTATCTACATGAAACAGCATCTATCAAGCACTGGTCTTGGCTTGACCTTACTCCCTGCCTCTTGTTTGTTGAACCATCACTAAACAATGGTGCTTTGTAAAAGATGTTACTTCTCGTTCTCAACACTAATTCAGTCAAACTTTTACTCTTTTCCTCAAAGTTCTGAATAAGAAAGTAAAAATTTAACCAAAATTTCAAGCTATCTTATGCGCTCCATGCAGCTACATTATATCTAAATCTTTACTAGAACGACCATGAGGAAAAGGTAGGTCATAAGACCGATGAAACACTGAAAACAGTAAACTGGTTTACCTTATTTTATGTAGTTAAGCTTTGAACCCAATTCTGACTTCAACTTCAGCCTCATTATAATATGTCACTTAACTATTCAGAAAGAAAAACAAGTCATGTGCAAATGTACTTTCTCAACCTGGAAAATCATGTGTTTGCTGGAGAAGACCGGTTAAGAGACTGAGCAGGAGTTGCTGTGATTGGTCTACCACTTCAACATTAGGAACGGGTGAAGTGATAAGCATTCAGTAGCAGTGTCTTAGTTACTTTTCACTCGTTGCCGAGACAAAATACCTGACACCCAAAATTAGGGAAGGAAAGGTTTATTCTTACAGTTTCTTGGGAGTTTCAGTCCATTAGTTGGCTCCAAGTCAGCATGGCGGGGCAGGGCTGCCTTTCATGGCAGCCGCGAGCAGCAAGGTGTGCTGGCGAGCAAGAGGCAGAAGAGGAAGCGAACAAGAGGAAGACCCGCCTTCCCTTACACTGTATGTCAGCTCCACCCCTGGGCGGGCATAGCACTCACATTGCCAGACAACAAACCAATAACAAACCAGTAACTCAGCCCCATCAAAATTATATGAGGACTTGGGGGTACATAGTATACCCAATACAAGCAGTCGTACTCTGAATTTTGAATGTAGATCTTTCCCTGGGCTAGTGACGCACAGTATGATTTCTAGATGCTGGGTTCCAGCAGCAAGCCATAGCTCCTAGTCATTCATCACTCATGAGGGAGAAATACCCACTACTCTACATCATCAGAAAGGACAATTCATACTTGGAAACTAAACCTTTCACTGCTAGATTTTCATTTCTGATCTAGCAGTATGTTTAATCTTACCACTGTGGCCCTTGCAACACTAGATGCTGGACTTCTGTGAGATGGATAGATCCTTGCCAGATTTCTGAAACCACAAGTTCTAGCCCAGCCTTTTAAGTGGCCACAAGTTTGTGGCTGATGAGGTGGAGCTGGATCACTCTAGCCAAAAGTACAGTGTCATTATTCTGAGGCTTAGTGCAAAATGCTGCCATGGCTCTGATAAACTGAGTGAGTTATATGCTACTGAATCATAAGTAGGATGACCATATAACTCACTATCCAAACCATAGGGATATCTCTGAGGGCAGAAGGGGATGGCAATAATAATCACACCAAGACAAATAAATAGGTAAGCCAGGCCACGCTAGGGCAAATTGAAACTTATGGTCACTCTGAAGTCCTTTTATTCTGTAGTTTAAGGTCTACATTATACCACATCTAGAGGCCTTCCTGGGTCTGGCTCATAGGCTTACAACCTTATCCAGGTAAAAACAGCAAAAAGTGGCTTCTAAAGATGAACCTAGGGCTGGGGATTTAGCTCAGTGGCATAAGCGCCTGCCTGGCAAGCGTGAGGTTGTGAGTTTGATCCCCAGTACAAACAAACAAACAAAAAAAAAACCTAAGGAAAAATGAACCAAAGGAAGAAAACTATGAAAGTATTCTCTAAAGTGTGCTAATATTGGAGTGGGATGGGCTGAAGTAGAGGGACTGTTTTTGTTACTCACTCTAGGCCTATGGCTTGAAGAATATTCTCCCCCAAAGAGGAAAATAAGAGTAAGAGAAAGAAAACATAGGGCAGACACAAAAATCTTAACCATCTGGGCATCAACTGACAGTCCCTGGCATGGGCTCAGTGATAACCCTTCTTTTGAATCCGTATCTGCTCCTTTCCCTCCTGAGCTCCAGGCTCCTCTTAGAGTTTGGGGTGCTCCTAACATCAGAGAAGTGTGCTGAATAAGTTACTACTTGAATGTGCCTTGGTGTGGGGAACCCAGTTGACAAAGCAGGTATCGTTAATATAACTACTTAAAGTACTATGTAAGTGCTGTTTTTCAAGTATACAAACATAATGGCCTTTATAAATTTTAGATTTATAAAAAGAATAATTCTCACGGAGACCAGCTAGAGTTTGAAGACCTCATCCTTCATCCTTAGTCTAGAGTTTGCTATTGAGTAGTCACAAAATGTTCTCAACTGAACAGAACCAAATTAAGTATTCCTGAAACCACCAGTCCTGAAGATGGGAGCAGGCAGCTCCTCTGTGGGGAATGGGTCAAAGCTCTTAGAGAGAAGCCACATAACTTGCTCTGCCCCTTACCTCAGTTTTTTGCTGCATCAGGTCAGAAACTGATTTGATTTGCTGCCCCAAGTAGGCTTCACACCTTCCTTGCTATTCGCCAGTGTGTCTTTTTCCATTACCCATGTTTAAAAACAGACGCTTTAATTTATGGGCATTTAGAGCTGCAAGCTCTAGGCTCACTACAGACTCAGGCCCCTAAATGGTAACAGCTGAACCAGCTTGTCAGGAAGGGTGAGGCCCCCTCCCCGTTCCTGGAGAAACAGGCAGGAGGGACAGGCGCCCAGCGCAAGCCCCAGGCCTGTCTCAGGGGCTGCCCTGAAAAGGGCTCTCTTGGGAGCAGAGCAGCTGTTGCTTCCACCAGGAAGAAGGAAATCATTTTTATTTGTGTCTGAACATTAGGAAAAAGTGGCTCCTCAATACTGGCTGCTGGCCTGCTTTTGATCTGGAACAGGAGATAAAACAATGATAAGGGCAGTTCTTTATTTGCAGGCTATGTTCTCTTCTAGTTATTAAAATGTATTTTCTTTTGTGAAATGATGGTTGACAGTAGGTGGCATTATTTTTCAGTCTTTAATTGGCAAATAAAGAGGATCAGTATGTTAATCAAAATTTGGTAAAATTTACTGACAAATGAAATGCTGAAGTCTGGGAAACTCTTCCATAGACTCTGTACCAGGACTCTGAAGAGCAGAGAGAGACACAGAAATATGAATAGAGAACAGCGGGAGACATGCTCATCTGAGACTCCAACATAAACACTAAGTTAGTAAGTAAAGAGGAAGGCAACAAAAATGTCTTCAGCGCTTGGTCTAGGCCGAGTTCTGTTCCTATATTATGTCAGTTAAACATCATAGCTCCCTGCAGAAATAGCTAAGGAAATAGAGGTGCAGTGATAGAGGACTCATCCAAGGTAACACTAGTAGTGAGGAAGAGAGGATGGGCTTGAGCCCCATGCTGTGTGCATGGAGTGAGAAGCAGGGAGACAGGTGGTGTCAGGCTTTCACTGAACAAGCCCAACAGAGCTTCTCAATCAATCAATCAATCAATCAATCATTTGTAGAGTGGATTTGTTTCCAAACTAAGCTTACGGCATTATAAAACCTAGGTGATTGCAAAGGCATTACAATGGAATTTTGTTTACTCTCTGTATTTTCTAACCAGCTGAGTTAAAAATTTGTTCTCAAGAAATTCAAAGGTACTGGAAGTACCTTCATTAAGAATAGGCCCAAGTTTGATATAAAACAACTGCTCATCCTCTGCAAAGCAACATTATTCAATCTAAAATCAGCATCTCCCTTTTCTGTAAGATTGTTGGGAATTTTTGGCCTGTCGCCACTTCCAAAAAATGTTAGAGAAGGCTAAAACATTTGTTCATTAAAACTAAAAACCATGATGTTGCTACTTTTCAAAATGGTACAAACTAAACCATGTGTATATATATATTTTATTCTATTTTAAAGATAGTAAAATCCAGCAAAACATAACAGAACAAAGTCAATCAAAACAAAACAGTAGAACTGGTACAGAACTTCAAAGCAAGATACTAGGAAAACAATAGCTACTATAGTGTATCTTGTTATCTTCACAATAGTTGACCATTCCATCAGGTATAGTGAAATCAAACCAAAAGTAAAACAGAATAAAACCAATAAAAACAGAATATGAAATAAAGCAAAAAAAATTTAATCAGAATAAAGCAAAACAGTGAGAACAATACTGGGCCTCAAAGACAAGATAGAAGGGAATCCCCCATATTTGCCACATTGCATACTGTCATCTTCCCAAGAGATGCTCAGACTGCTGGACCCAGGCCTGTAAAATCAACCAAACAATACAAGCATTTAGTTACTTCATGTACCTTAATTGCTATCAACTTAGTCAGTCTTCCGAACCAGCAGGTTGCTTAAGGGGCCAGGGTGTGTGTGTGGGCTACAACGTGAGCGCAAGGCCGGCCTGAGCTACACAGTGCGACCCTGCCTTACAAAACCAAGGCCAGTGACTTAAGCGCCTGTCTGACAGGTGCGAGGTTGTGAGTTCAATCCCCAGTGCCACAAACAAAACAAAACAAAACAAAACAACAACAACAACAAAAACCAGAACAAAGCAGATCAGAATAAAACAAAGCAAGCAACACAGAACTTCAAAACAAGACAAGAGGAAATCAACAGTGGCTACCATAATGTCTCTTGTTTTCTTCGAAATAGTTGTCCATATCTTCACACACAATGAATTCAAACAAAACAAAATAGTATAAAACCAATAAAAACAAAAGAATGAAAGCATTACAGGCCTTCAAAACCAGACAATAGGAAAATCAGCAATGGCTACTGTAATGTCTCTTGTTCTTTTCAAAATAGCTGTCCACACTTTCACACATATTGAAATCAAACAATACAAAACAGACTAAAACCAATCAAAACAAAGGATATAAGCATTACTGGACTTCACAAAAAGATGATAGGAAATCAGCAATCGCTACCGTAAAAAATGTGAAATTTTTTGCCTGCAAAGTGCGAGGCCGTGAGTTCAATCCCCAGCACCAGAAAAAAAATGTGAAATTTTTATTTTTAAGTTTAAATTTTCCATTTTTAATTAGTAAAACTTTTATTGGCTGTTATCATTATTTTCCCAACTAAAAGGAAAAGCCTGCCCTAGTTTTGTGAGGCAGGGTCGCACTGTGTAGCTCAGGCTGGCCTTGCGCTCACGTTGTAGCCCAAGCCAGCCTCGAACTCGCAACGCTCCTCCTACCTCAGCCTCCTGAGTGCTGGGATTAAAGGTGTGCGCCACCACGCCCAGCTCTGTTCTGTTCTGTTTTGTTTTGTATTATTCTCTTTAAAATAAAAAAATTCACATTTTGATAAAGAAATTCCTATGAGTTTCTTAAATTGATCTCTTCAAGAAAAAAATTTTGCAAAAAGAGTCAACATGATACAATATACCTAATTTAAAGCACAATCATGTGGACATCTTTCATTAATATCTACATTCTGACATATTGTCCTTGCATTTTTTCACCTCCAAGGCTTGGAATGATTCATGGGATTCTGCCAAGTCCCTGTTTAGGGTTGGCCCCATGGAGGAAAATGGTTTCCAGCACAGCATTATCTAGATATTCTGCCAAGTCAAAGTTACTTCTTAAAAAATCCAACAATTCACTTTTATGCTGTACCATTAAATAATATGGCAATGTTTTACTCAGAAAATTCTGGTAGAAGCTTATGAAATATCTTAAGAATGAAAGAGTGAGGATGAGACAATGGAATCAAGAGTATCTAACACATCGCACTTCATTTGTTGTAAGGAATTGATAACAGATGAAAAGTAAGTCCTTTAGAAATCCCCTCTTGAATAATCAGCTATCAAATACATGCACAGAACATACTGGAATCATATGAGAAGTTACTACAAAGGCAACTGCTAACTTTCATTATCCTAAACAGATGTATGATAGATAAAAACAGCTGCAGGACCTACAAAGACTTAAGTAGTGAATGAAAGCCTACAGTAGGGAAGTCTACGGAATTTTTAGAAAATGAGGTACTACATAAAATGAGAACTTTACATTTTTGAGATAAATGAAATACACCAAAATCAATTTTTTTTTTTTTTTTTTTTTTTTTTTTTTGCGGCAATGGGGATCGAACTTACAACCTCGCGCCTGCCAGACAGGTGCTTAAGCCATGGAGCCAAACTCCCGGCCCAAAATCAAATTTTAACTCCCGTTTAGACTTTTCTTATCTTTTCTTCCCTTTTTTGGTGTTTTGATACAGGGTCTCACTACATAGTCCAGGCTGGCCTTGAACTCATGCTTCTCCTGCTTCAGACTCCCAAGTGCTAGGATTGGAAGCATGTGCTACCACACTGAGCTTTTTATCCTTCCTTTACATTTTCTGAGCTAATTATTTCAAAAAGTTTTTATAAAAGAAAGCAATGCTACTTTTGTTATTTTCATTTGAAATCAGAACCAAATTTACTGGCAAGGTAAGGAAGTATATAGTCAGTACTCAGGTAATGATACTAGTTGATTTCTAGGTAGATAGAAAATAGCAGGAATAAAATGCAAGGCTTAGACTAAGTTGGGTGTTTGTATTACTGGTGGAAGCAAAGACCCATGGGTTTATTGAAGCATGCTTACTTTAGAAATTCAAAAAACTGGCAATGGTTAATAATACAGCTTGACTCCATTACAAGAGTGTAGAAGTATGTGAACTGATAAGATTCAGAGTACAAGGACCAGGACGCTCAAGCAGTATGCCTCTCGCTATAGATCTGAGCAGACCCAAAGGAGCGAGAGCCGTTCGAGGGGCTGGCATGGGGTGTGGCATGTTTTTAAAGAACTAAAAGGAGTATTCAGTTTAAATATACAGATACGAAAGGCAGCCTCAGCTCTGACTGTAGTGCAGCGAAATTTTATAGGCTTGTAGAAGGCAGGCATGGAATACAAACAAATCAATGTGGACAGGAGTAAGAGATAAACAGTTTTAAATGTCTTGTACAACTAAAATGTTCTGCAGCCAGGTTCACTGCCAAATGGAGAGACTTGGAAAATTTCAGGCTGGCTATTACAATTACAAACCTTCTGAAACGCCACAAGATACAGCAATGATTTCTTGAGAAAAGCAACACTGTCTTGTACAGGTAAACCTCCAAGGTAAGTGTGACTTGTGAGGGATACCTCTGCAGAAGTAAGAGCTGTTGATCCTTCTGAGTTTTGGCCTCATGCCTTTTGGAAGGAACTAGGGAAGATCTTATAAACTTTGCTTTATCTATTTGGTCAGACCGAGACTTGTACAACTAAAAAAAGTACATGAGTTACTATGAACCTTTCTACTATTTATAATGTAATGTACAGGTCGTCAGTTACCATCTTGATTTTAAAATAGTTTTTATTTATCTTTGTGTTGTTTTAAAACTTAAACTTTAAATAACGTGTCTCTGTCCTTTGGTTTAGGGAAAGAGGATAGTAAAAATTTAATTTCTATTTTGGTCACCAACAAAAGTATTTTTCATAAACATTTACTAGGAAGATTGTTAAGGCTGACCTAACTGCCCCCAGGATGAAGAAGGAACAAACCTTCTCCTGATCTATTCAGATGAATATATTCATCATTTCCATTCTTGTGTTATGACTCATACCAATAAGGGTACAGCTGTCATTAAAAATAATCACAGTTCACAGGCATCTCATGAATTACTCAGACTACCTATTCCTGGCAAAGCTTGATGGTTATACATGAAGCGTATTTACATCAACCTGGTATAAACATCTCCTAAATCCCCTGCAGTGGGTTATGGTTTTCAAGATAGCTACCTCAGGTCCTCCTCTGTTTTCAACCTTGTCTCTACTGATAGCACCTGTATTTATTTGATCCCAGAAAAGAAGTCACTGTTAGCTTTTTGTGGACCTTATAAAAGTGAAGACTCTTCAGAAGTTGGTATGGGACAGCTGGGGGCTGGGCAGGATGTTCATGATGGCCATTTCTACCTAGGTGTCCAAACAGTGAATGTTCACAAACAGTAAGCATGGCTTGCAGGAAGGCTGGATGCTGAGCAGATGATGGGGAGAAGAAAGAGAAGGCATTTTGTGGGAAGACCCCCCTCCTACTCCCAGTTCTGCACCTCTCTGCCCCAACTGTTTCAGAGTGTAAAGCAGAGGCCTAGATGAATATGGATGTGGTGAGACATTACAACAGTTACTGGCATTGTCCTGTGGAACGGTTTGTATGGCCACATTTTACATAATTTTTCCATGTAGAATATGAATTTAAAGACTCCGGGATAGGTAGGAATCTAAGCTTTGTCATGTGGAACTTGCAATGGGGCAAAAGGTTCCCGTTCTTTCTGTACACGGTAGGCTCTGCTTTTCCAAAACTACAATGAAAGGACTCAAATATCCAGAGGTGAAGACCTTGGGCTGGTTCTCTTTCAAATCTAAAAGTTCTAGAAGTAGTATGGCCTATGTGTATAAGAGTTTATTTTAATATGCTAAAAAAGTAAACATAAAGCATATTGGTGACAACATGATCTCCTCCCACCTTTCATGTTCCTTTCTGTCTTCATGAACTGGCACTCATGCACTGTGAATTCTCGGAATTAATTTAAACTCTACACATTCCAAATATAATCCAAAGAAAATATATATTCTCTGGAAGAATTAGATTAATAACTAAACAAGCCTGCAAGTTAGAAATTAATAATTTTAAAAAGGTCACTAGGCATTCTTTGCAACAATTTCAGACAATAAGCACATCTTTTAGGTTGGAAATTATAGAAAGAAAAAAATGAACTTTTACCAAGTCTGGCTGGAGGACTATTCTGTTCTGGCATGAGGGTAAGCAGCATATTTCACTCTGCCAGTGGGAGTGACAGTTTAAGAGGCAGGCCCACCACCTCACTCACAGATGAGGTTGCCTCTTCTTTTTGTGACTGCTGAAACCTTATCTTCACTTTAAAGAGAAGTTGTCCCATACGTTTAGAACGTAGCAGGACAATCTCTAAAGTGACATAACCAACTTCGTGCTTCCTGCCTTTCAAGATGGGTCTGAAGCTCAATGCAAGAAAACTGGAAGCTTCCCATGCTGGAGTTTGGGTAAGTTAGGCTAAGGACAGACAAGGGTCAGGGCAGGCAAGGAGGCGGTAATATCGCAAGTGGGCCTGTTCTTTGATCCAAACCCGTACCCCACACATACCTGTACCCCACACATACCTGCATCCCACACATACCTGCACCCCACACATACCTGCTACTGTCTTCCTCTGTAAATCTCTGGCCTCCGACCTCATGTCAGTCCTCTTCTGGGCTCCCCTCCAGGATGCTAAGCCATCTCGAGAAAAGGTCGGTTGCCCAACCATTTACGATTGGTCCTTAATGCCTTCACCTCTATTTTCTTGCAAGCTGAATTTAACTAAGTGTGAACTGCATCACCTAAGCTAACTAGACAGTGGGTACTACTTTTTCACTTTTCTGCTTAGGTTGACGTTTATCCTAATGAAATGTTGACTGGGGAAAATGAAGACACTAAACAATCATTGCCATGAATTGTTTATGATGATATGAAAAACATTTCCAAAGAATCAAAAAGAAGACCAGACACATGAAGCCTGGTGTGCACTATGGATAAAGACTAAGGACTAGTAACATGGAGGAGGACCACGGCAGCAGGGCTTGGATGGCAGCAAATGGCTCTGATTATATATGAGACACTCCAGGGCCAACAACTTGCCCCACATCTGTAAACCTCTCTATGCCCATAGCCATCTGAGGAATAAAACCCCTGAAAGATGACAAAAGGAGAGAATACCCCACTGATGAGCACTTGAGATCTGAGGCTTACTGTTATGGGGTGACATGGCACCCCACCCCCTACTACATGTCAGCACTGTCCCCAGGGCTTGACAGAAACTCCTCTTTCTTTCAGATACCACACTGTAATACTTTACCCTTTCCTTTCTGATTCTGAAAGGCCCTAATTTTTGAACTTAAAACTGGGGCACCCTACATTCTTTCTCAAGTCATTAGTCTGGATGCATAAAGAATAGCAGCGCCTCTCTAAAGAGTCTCCTTTACTTGACTTTCTGAAATAAAACATTTCAAAATACATTTTAAATTGTTTTATGTTTTACTGTTCCAAAGTAAAACACACACACACACACACACACACACACACACACAGTTTATACAGTAGCTTATTTAAGTGACTTGATGCAGTGTACTAGAAAATTTGCAAGGTTAACCTAGGTTTTGCTCCTGTGGCCTAAGACCTAGAAGACTGTCCATAGGGGGCCCCACTCCCTTTAATACAAACAACAGGAAGAAAACATTCTGAAACACAAAGACTTTTTTTCAGGTTCTTTTGTAACCAAATTAGTATATCTATTACTTGTTATTTTAAGTGTTAGCAGGCAGCCTTTGAGGTGGTCAGCTACAATGAAATACAGAAAGTTTGAAAGAAGGTAACATATGTAAGCACAGTATATTTATAGAGTATAACATTTAACATTCACAACATCACAGTCACAATATCTTAAGTGAAAGATATTCTCATTATACCTAATCCTGTCTCCTTTCAAAAAGGATTTACAGAAGAGATGGACTTGTCTTTAACTCACAGTCGAGAAAACAGAAGTCAAGTTATGTACATGACCTACATATAGGTACGTGATTGTGGAATCTGAACTCAAGTCTTTTGAATTCAAATGTCATGGTCTTTGTAGAAAAGACACAAACAACATCATCATTTTCCTTAACAGAAACACAGAACAGGATGAAATATCAAAAGAGAAAACCTGTGTCTTTGCTCAGGAAGGAATTTGTTATTGAATGAAAGGTAAACATGCCATAGCCTCTGCAAACAAAGTGAGACTTTTTACTAGCCTACGTATTAATGAATTATCACCTCAGCTGCTAAGACAGGGGAGCTTTCAACATGAAGCTGAGCACAAGGAGGCAAAATAATTTCAATTGTGTGTGTGTGTGCGCGCGCGTTTGTAAAGAGACACAGAGTCAGGCCCAGTTTTTCTGTGGAAGAGTTGAAAGAGATCAGCAGGCATTAATCGCAAGCAAGCAAGCAAACAAGCAAAAAAAAAAGAAAAAAAAGCATTAAAAAAATGAGAAATTTAAGAGATTAAAAAAGGCATCACCAAAAATAATTTCAGAAAAATTTTTGGAGAGAATAACAAACAACTTCTTCTTCTTCTTTTTAATGGTACTGGGGATCGAATTCACAACATCGCACCTGCCAGGCAGGGGCTTAGGCCACTGAGCTAAATCCCTGGCCCTATTTTTTGAGACAGGGTCTCACTATGCAGTTCAGGTTGGCCTTAAACTCACTTTGTAGCCTAGGTTGGTCTAGAACTCACAATGATCCTCCTGCCTCAGCCTCCTGAGTGTTGGGATTAAAGGGGTGCCCCACCATGCCCAGCTAGAATAACAAACTTCTAAAGGCAAATGAGCCACTAAGTTAAGGTGCAACTTTCCTCCTCCTAATTGTTGACTGTGGGAGAAAGGTTTTTTGCTCCTTCATTTATTGTGGGGAGGGATAGGACCAAGGGATCAGGATGGAGGATGAGGGGCAGAGAGACAAATTATTATGATTATTATTATTCACTAATTAATGAGTACAAAGAATAGAAAAATGTAAATCAGAAAACCTATACCTGATTAAGTTTTCTTTCAGGTTTTTAGGACCAACCAAAAACTTTCAACTATTATCCTAAGCAATTCTCAGTTCATAAGATGATAGCTACTGAAACTTCTACACTACACTATAGACATGTATGACAATAAACACATGAAAATAAAGGAGAAAACTTCAAATGTAGTGCCAAATACAGTATCTACAACTGGTGTCCTTTTGACAATCCAGGAGGAAGGCCATTTTTTCTTCTAGCAATGCAACATACTTAAAAGTCAAATTGAGTCACTCTAGTAAATGATGTGAGGTGATCACTGAGGTCCCTTCCAGCTTTACTCACTACATTACAATGGTTTCTTTGTCTTGATGCACTTGTGCGTAGTAACTGTGAGGGAAATTAAAGCTAAATAATACCTAGCACCCCCAAATGAGTCATTTTGACATGCAGCTCCTTGCAATAATTATGATTCCACTATAAACTAAAGTCTCCAGGGGCAGCAGCCCTTTCTAGAATGAACCCCAGCTTAGAGTCAGCTTAATACATATTCATAAGCCAGTGACATAGAAAGAAACTAAAACCTATCAGACTTCTACAATGAATTTTTTATTGGGTCTCACAGGATTATCAGCAACATTCATATTACTCAAGAATACCAGTAGCAAAAAGTTCTGTTCTTGGTTATTCTTCACCTACTGTCATAGTCCCCACTCATTTTGCAGGAATAATCAGGATGCAAACACAAGTGGTGAACAAACATAGTCCTACTCTGCAGGTGGCTTTGGACGCAGAACATCCTGACAACGGCTCACACCATTCAGAGGAGCTAGGACCATCTCTGGAGGATACAGAGGTTTCCTTGCGGCACACAGGGTATTCTGAGGTCGACCCCAAACACCCCAATACCTGTGTCAAATAGAGGGAAGCTTCCTTGCTAATGTGGGTCAGGGTCTTCCCCTACCCTTACTAGACCCCCTGAAGACTTCTAACTGTGCCTTGGCACTCATGAGTGAGGCTAGGCTCCTGGGGAGGGTAGGAAAATGTCGCTGGGAGTGGAGAGCAGCATCTGGAAAGAACATTCATAGTTCAGACAGATGAGAGTGAACATACCAGTAACCCTCACACAGACATCTGCATCTATAGAATAAGCACCTTTCAGTGTCTGCTTTTCAACTCTCCAACAAGCACAATTCAGGGTACTGTAGGAAGACTGTGGATGTGTAGGACCAATAAGGATGAGTGAGCAAATCGTTTCTGGGATGCAGAAAGCCAATCTGTTTGGAGTTTATTTAGGTACATGCAGACTCCGTTTAACTTCTGTCAAAAAACACAATTATGACTGTAGGAGAAGAAGAAGCAAAAGACTAGATGTACTCAGACAGTAATATATTTTCTTGCAAGTGTCCTTGGCAAAGAACTACAGATACAGAGAAATCTAAAGGACATATCCAAGAGATCTGTATAGTCAGAAAAGCAGTTTCTTTGCTTTATTTTTTTCAATTTTTTATTAAGCCTATTTTAATATAATTCTTAAGTGGTCCTTTAATGAGTGGTCTGTATGAAACTGCAAGAGCTTCTCAGACAGGCCTCATTTTAACCCTGGTTGAGGTTTAAAATTCATGAGAGATACTCTGAAAACTCCTCAGGGAAAGAGAAGGGCCACTGTGAGGTAAAGTGGTAAAGTGCAGAGGTGAGTCATGAAGTCCAAGTTCTGATTCCAAGATCCCATGACCAGGTGTGTGGCTTTGGGCTACACTTCTCAGGGCCTTAGTTTCCTTATCTGAAAGAAGAGGAGAGGATTTTCCAGTTTTATTTGCATGTTTTCATGTGTTTATTTCTTTTATCTCAAGTCCATGAAAAACTGGGCCCAGGTAAAACCCATGAGGTCAAAGCAAAGCAAACCCTTTTTCTAAATTCAAATTCACATCTGATAAATGAACTCAAAACCATCCAGGACAAATTGAACAATGTGAAACCTCCTGCTGAGGTGGTTCACTCCAGTTTTGGATGGCACAAGAGCTTATCCTTCTCTCATCTGGTCACATGTACATATACACTGCTTCACTGGGAATGGATGGGGAGATTCTGGAATTTTCACTTTCAATATCTCAATTTTAAAGAGAAAACATAAAATGCTTTTATTTTTTCCAATAAAAAAAAGCATGAAACCTAGTTGACAATTCTTACAAATGGCACTAAACGAAGAAGGATAAAAACCCAAACGAATATGCATAAGAAGAACAGGGAAGAATGTAGTGAAAACCATGTGCATAGACAGTTCAAGGTCACAGTCATTTCCCTTCCCACCTTAATATGTAGTGTTTTCTCTCAACTGAATTACTCTAACATTATTTGTGTCCATGTTTCATTTACCTAAGCAAAAACAGGCTGACCAAAGAACTATGCAGCTGTCTTTTTAAACAGCAGATTCATAGGCCTAATGTAGTAAGAACCCTAGCTACATAATGTTGGCCTAGCAAATAGATTCTTACTGTGCTTGCATTAGTACAACTAGCATATACAAGCTCATTTTTCAGGGTTTTATGATTCTGTTACTATAAATCTAAAGTAGACTTGAACTTGTTAAGCAAATGATTCATATAATTTTGTTTACAGAACAGGACTAGATAAAGCAAGGAAGAGAGGAAAAGATACAAATTCTACTATTAAACTTGTTTTCTTTTTCCTTATAAGTAATGAAGATAATCTTTTTAAAAAACTGTTTAACATCTGCTTTTTATAATATTGTTATTTCTTAGGAACACTCAGTGTTTGAACTCCGTATTTGAAACTCTTGTTCTCAAGAATTATTTGCACATATCACATAACTAAAATTCCAAACAAAAAAAAAAAAAAAAAAAAAAAAAAAAAAAAAAAAAAAAAAAAAAAAAA
Organism: Dasyprocta punctata; assembly: GCA_004363535.1. Classification (NCBI taxonomy): domain Eukaryota; kingdom Metazoa; phylum Chordata; class Mammalia; order Rodentia; family Dasyproctidae; genus Dasyprocta; species Dasyprocta punctata. Next base: position 22,497 of record RJWM01010314.1, read on the forward strand.
AAAAAAAAAAAAAAAAAAAAAAAAAAAAAAAAAAAAAAAAAAAAAAAAAAAAGAAAGAAAGAAAGAAAGGAAGGAAGAAAGCCAAAAGGAAAAGAAAGAAACATACACATACTCCATAAATCCAATAAATCCATGGTTAACTGAAAGCCAAAACTCAATCACACAGAATTTCAGATTACCTGCAGCTTGTCTTTCCCACATGACTTTTATAAGAAAGTAGGAAAATATAAAAAACACATATTTAAAGCAAGACTTGCTGAACACATCAGTAGGTCAGTACATATCCGGCCTAACTGTCTATACGTGGTACCCTTAAAGTAGTACAAAAAAACAAAAGAAAACAAAACAAAAAAACTAAGTATTCATGATAAAAGTAAAGGATTATACATTTTATCTCTACCTAAAATTCTTTTGTCAAACAGCAGACTATAAAGACTAGTTTTACACTGATTAGCCTTTCTCACTGAAATATTTATTGTTACCAAATTAATAAATTATGGTAAGATGAAAGCAGGACACGGCAAAACTTAAAAGATCTGTAACTGTTCAGTAGGCTCGCAGCATATGAAGGCATAAAGGGACCCTAGAAATTTACCTAATGCTCTGTGGTGCAGGAATCCTTCCATGATATCCCAGTGCTTTTAAAAATGCTTTGGTCAGGTACCCCATTGAGAACACACACAGACATGCAATCATCTCATTATCTCATAATCATCCTCTGAGACAGACATATGAATCTTTCCAATATAGAAACTAAGACTCAGAAAGTGATAGAAAGCAAAACTCAAAAAGAAGCGTTTCCAGTTTTTGTGAATTGTTTTCTAGGGCTGAAGACTCAAGGATAAAGCTATTAATCAGGTAAGATGAAAATGTGCCTCCCTTCCTTCATTCCAATGCGCACACCAACATTCTATAACTGATTTACTGAGATACAAGCTTTACAAGCCAAGACGGCTCCTGGAGCATACTATATACATGCATGTTAACTTTCTTTCTTTTCAGCATCTTCCAGACACACAAAGATACTTAAGGATCAGTTTCCAACAATAAAAATTTATCAATTATCACATAACTAAAAGAGATACAAGGAATGTTAAAAAATTCTTCCCTAAAAATGATTAGTGAAATTATGCTTTTAATTTAAAATTCAATGCGTGTGCTCCATCCCCTCGCCAAAACAAATAACTAGAATGACTAGATACAGCACCAAATACAGACATGGAAAAAAGGTGGCAGTTCTTACTTTGAATTTCACTATCCTTGTCAGTTACAGTCAGACCTAAAGCATTAATTTATTCTGAAACATTAATTAACTGGAGCTTTTTTGCATTTAATTTTCTCTGGCATTTTGGAATCTATTCTAAGCCCTGTGGAAATGGCAGGTCTGATGTTATTAAAGTTAGCCTTTCAGAAAGTCCTCGAACTGAAGACTCCAACACATTAAAAAATGCTGAGAGTTCAGATAATGCAAATCTAAAGTACTATTAAAGGGTATTCTCTTTACACATGAAAGGAAAATCTTAATTTCATTATAAATTAATTCAACTGTTAGGAAGGCTTCAGTTTTACATGAAAATTGGGTCCTTCAAACTCACCTAAATAACATTCCCAAAAGTCTGATTTCTCTCTCTCTCTCTCTCTCTCTCTCTCTCTCTCTCTCTCTCTCTCTCATTCAAATATCTACTGAGTATCCACTATATGCTAGGGACTGCTCTGGGCAGGGTAAACAAAGTTCTGTTCAGTCTAGATGGGAAAATAACCAAAGACAAACAGAAGAGTAAATATCCAAGAGTGATGAACACATAAAGTAAGAGTGATATGATCAAGAGTGTTCAGGAAGACCTCTGTGAGGAGGAAGACTTCACAAACTGTCTGAAATGATAAGTAATTGGCTACAAAAAGATGAGGGGGGCAACACTTCTAACAGGTCAAGCCAGCAGGGTCCCAGTGCAGAAGCAAGAAGGAGCTCAGCAGGTTCGAGGAGCAGGAAGTAGCCAGAATCTGAGCTGTGTGGTAGGTGAAGGAGCTGGGGCGGGGGGCGGGGGGTGCCAGAGGGTGTAGATGTGTGTTTGGGGGAATCCAGACTTTTATTTTGCATGTGGAGCTTTGGATGCTCACTTAAAAGAATAGTTTGAGAAAAATATAAATTATACAGTGTCAAGGGAAGAATTTAAGAGCCAATGCCACTGCCTGCTGCCACATTGGGTAGGAGACTCTAGTTCTCTAACAGGCTTGATTCCATGAGACACTCTGAAAATTCAACTTTGGTAATATTTAGTATGCTTCAAATTCAATACAGTAGATATATAAGACAGTTTATTAAGAAAGAAAATGTTTCTAGAAGCCATGTGGATTATTTCTATTGTATAGCTAATGCATGGGTTCTCAAACGTATGAATTCTTTCCTACAATGCAAATAAATGGGTGCCCCAGATGTAGATTTTTAAAAAATTAAAATGTGTGTAATACGAGGAGGTTGGGAGGAGTTAAAAGCAAAAGACTTTCAGTTGTAGCACACAACAGAAGTAACTACTGCGTGGCTGGTGAATGTCAGTGTGTGTCTGAGCACATGTGTGAGTGTGTATGGCTGGAAGCATGTGAGTGTGAGAGCTGATGTTGGCTGAAGGGAGGGATAGGGGAATTTACCTTCTTTGCAAGTGAGATGGCCTCAAACTGATTACACATCTTTAGGATTGAACCCAGGGTCTTCACACTGAACTACGTCCCTTGTTGGATTCGTGTGTGTGCGCGTGCGTGTGTTTTGCCTTTTGAGACAGGGTCTTGCCAAGTTGGTAAGTTGCCACAGTGGACCTGAACTTGTGATCCTTCTGCCTTAACCTTCCAGAGTGCTTATAAGAGCTCAATTTTAGGTGGATTTGGTATGGACTATTTTTTCGAAAGAGGGTGATGCTCATGTGTAAAAAATGAATTAGACATGTTACTGAAGCACAAAATTCTGGGACAGCAAAGAATGCCATCTATATTTTGTTCCTAAGATGCAACCCTTCAGAGGCCTATCAAATATCGGTGCTCCTTGGGTTTTGCTTTTCAAGAATTTTTGTATCTAAGTGTCATCAGCTGGGGGGTAAAACTTACATATTTCATATTATTTGAATTTATAGAGTATGACTATAATACATACCAGGGTCAAGAGTTTTGATTCCAAGTCTCCTTGCCAACATTTAGGAAGGGGCTGCCTTATTCCTTACTAACAAATCTGAGGAGAGAATTCCACTGTAACATAGCTGTCCAGGAAGAGACATGGCCTCAAAGTACATCCTGAGATTTTCAGACACAAGTTAGTATTTCTTGCACCCATAAATGCTACTAATGAGAAACTGGTAAAGAATCATTTTCAGCCATCTACAGTCATTTCTTTTGACTTCCAAGAAATGGCTCCTCTCTCATCCCATAGAAGGAATGAAGTCTAAATGTATACCATCAGTCAAGATGACCCTGTGAAACCCTGCCCTCAAACATGTTCTGTAGCCCAGTCCAAGAGGGGAGAGTCAACACAACAGAACAGACCTGGATACTTGAAAGACACAGTCCTCTTTTGGAAGCAAAAATGTAAGTAAGCATAATCAAAAGGAAGAATGGAAATATCCAGGATGGGCTTTGAAGGATGCACAGGAGTTGGGTTAAAAGGTGCATAAGGTGGAGAAAAGGATCCAACTGTGTGACAAAGCAAGGATGAGTGTGATGTTTGGGTAACAAGTATCCCCATCTGCTTACAGTGTGAAGCTCGACCTAAGGGAGGGAAGACTGACACTCCATTCAGAAAGCCCTAGTGTTAATGCCAAGGAATCTGACAACTGTCCTGAAGGACATGGAGCAGCACAGAAGAATTTTAAGTCTTGGAAGGATGTGAGGGTAGTGGTGTTTCTGAACTGATCAAATTTGCATTTTAGGAAGAGCACTTTATATGGCAGCAGCTGGAATAAGGATCAGGGTAAGGGTGGGAAAGCGCCACAACCAGAACCAAAGTAAAAAGACAAAGTACACTTAATTAACTTATGCCAGGTATACACCTACAATCCCAGCACTGCAGAAGGCTGAGGCAGGAGGATCACAAGTTCAAGCCCATGTTGGGCAATTTAGCAATTTAGAAAGACTGTGATTTGAAATAAAATACAAAAAAGGGCTGAGATGTAGCTTAGTGCAAAGGCCCCAGGTTCAATCCCAGTACGAGAGAGAGAGAGAGGGGGTGGGGGGAGAGGGAGAGAGAGAGACAGACAGAGAGACAGAAAAAAAGTGAGAGACAGAGAGAGACAGAGGCAAAGAGACAGAGACAGAGAGACAGAGACAGAGAGAGATAGAAAGAGAACAGCCACCCTTCAAACTGCTGCTGGGGATGGTGTTGTTTTTAAACACTGTTGCCTGGGTTGTCTCCAGTGCACTGCAATGCAGTCTATTAAGTGTGTGCATTTTGACTACTCGATTGAATCTTCCAGTTTACTATAATCCTGCAAAAATATAAGATGGATGTGAAAGAGCAACAAAAGATGCAAAAGGTCTGAGTATCCCAAGGGGGTCTGGTGAACTAATAAAGGAGGATTCACACTAAGACAATGAAGGAAACACTAAAAAATCAATACACTGACTAGCAGATGCCTTCTATAAAAGACAACTGCCTGTTCACAGCAGACTACTAGCACTTTCCAGCTCAGGTTACGTATTGTTTGGATTTAAGAACCCCAAGTGTGGTATGGCTGCCTTTTTGCATGTGCCACCTGCTACCAACTTTTGGCCTGAGTACCACTTCTTCGGAGAGCCAAAATGTGTCCTGGTTCCCCCATGCCTTGAACCTGCCACCTCCACAGCAATCCCCAACACTTCCTTGCCTGTCCATGAGAATTATGCTTTATTCATCTTCGTGTTCTCCTGGCCTAGCTGAGGGCGTGATATATATCTTGATGTTTGTTCTAAGAAATACCACGAGTGAAATGTTGCTTTAAGAACATTATGCAGCCATGGGGAAAGCAGTTTGGCAGATTCTCAAAGAGTTAAACATACAATTACCACACATTGGACAATTCTACTTCTAGGTACAGATATATACCCAAGAGAATTGAAAACAGTTGTTCAAACAAAGACTTGTACACAAATGCTTAAAGCAGCATTATCTGCAACAGACAAAGAGGTGGAAAGAAGCCAAATGTCCATCAAGTGAGGAATGGATAAACAAACCGGTATGGTCATACAACGGAATATTATTCAGCCACATGAATAAATGAAGTACTGACGCATGCTACATCATGGGTGAAGCTTGAAAACATAAAGTTCAGTGAAAGAAACAAGACACAAAAGGCCAGATTCAGTATGATCCCACTTACATGAACGATCCAGAGTAAGCACGTCTGCAGAGGCAGAAAGTAGATGAGTGGCTGCCAGGCACTGGGAGGGGCAGTGGATAGGGTTTAGGGTTTCTTCTTGGAGTTTGGAAAATGTTCGAGAGCCAGATAGTGGGTGAAGGTAGTACTTACTGTGAACAAAATAAAAACCACTGGATTGCACAGTTTAAAGTGGTTAAAATTGTGAAATGTTCTATTATGTGAATTTTACCACAATAAAATACATTTTTTGTAAGTCTAATCTCACTGAAGTTTCAAAAAAGTGAAGCTTCTCAGCCCTTCTGAGGCCCAGATGGCCTCCCTTCCTTCTTGCCCAGCACTCCCGCCTTCTGCACAACTGCCTCCATTCAGCTTGCTGGAAACCTCTGACCAGTCAAGCAAACTCTTTATCTTCAATTTTCTCTGGGAAATGGAAGGTGCACAAAGATGATCACTTTCCAATTTTGTCTGCTTTCACATGTGAGGTTAACATGTGATGTTGTCAGTCCTGTGGAGAGGATACCCCAGGGCACAGTGGGTGTGGGGGGGTGAACACTCTCCTTCCCCCCAAAGTGTCTGCACTGACCTTGCAGAGGATGCGAGAAGCCAAAGAATTTTAAAAGTCTGCCCTTGTTCTCTGAAAGTTCAGCAAGATACTAGGAGTTGGAAAGAAAGCTAATAACCTCCTCTTCTAAGAAAAAAACCCCACAAAAATATATTCTTTAATTTTTAATTAAAATTGACCTTTCTGGATCTATAGCTAGAGGCAGCTATAGTAATGAAAAACGATGTCATTTACTAGTAATACTAACAGTGTGACAGAACAGTGAAAAAGGTTATAATCCTCGTACAATTCTTATTTCTCAACATTGCACCCAATTGCTGGGATGGGAAGTGAATTCATATTAACAGACATACTGACACTTGAGCAGAGGACTGACCCAGCCTTACTGATATCCATTTGGAAAGGGGTACTTTCTGCAATTTAGTCTCAGCTCTTTTTCCTTTAATACTTCCAGCAACTGGACAAGCAAGTAGGAAGGCGCTCAACCCTAAAAGAAATGATATTTTGACATGGGGTCACCAGGCTCTGAATGAGGTGAAACCAGTGCTTCACCCTAGGGGCAGAAAGGAAGGAAGGAGAAAGGGTGGGAGGAAGAAGAAAATTAGGGAGACATAAATGAAAGTCATTTGCTTTGCTTCTTCAGAGAAGAGGGGCAGGCAGTGGACAAGGGGCAGGAGTGCAGCTACACAATTGCTACTGAATGGTTAAGTGCCTCCAGGCCTGTTTTTTCCGCAAACCCCAAATACACCCCAACCTACCCTACTCCACCCAATCTCCAGGCTGCTTCCTTTCTTCCTCATACTCTTAACTTGTCTCACAAATTAAGAGGAAGCTGCCAGAAAGGGAAAGGGATTCTAAGGAACACTTGAGGAAAAGCTCTGCTGAGCTGAAATTAAACTATTTCTCTGCCGCTATTTCTGTATTCTGGATTATTTCAAACTCGGTGGAGTCAAGGAGGGTTGATATTCGTGATAAGAAACACCTGTGAGTTTAGTGCCTACCATGTAAATGGAACTGCTAAAAGCATGAGAGCAAGGATGGGGTTGATGCTGTCAGAAACACTTTACAGTAGTTTTTTTTTTTTTTTTTTTAAAAGATTTTATTAGCTTTACAAATTATAAATTTACAAATTAAAAAATAGGATTTACTGATTATTAAAAAGTGGAAAACCAGCAAACAGTTTAATAAAAGCATCCAGAAGCATAAAGTTGAAAAGCTAGCATTCCTAAGGTCCCTGTACCTCTCTTAGGTTAATGCGATAAGCAATGGGTTAGGCATTCTTTTTCAAAGCACAAGCAAATATGTAGCTATTGGTGCAGCATTTTACATCTCCTGCTGACTGATTCAGTATGACCCAGTATGACCAGAATTATCCCCTAGGAGGCAGGCACTATGACAATCCCATTTTTATATACTGCATAGGCTAACTGAGGCTTACAGAAGTCAAGTCGCTTGCCCCAGATCACCCAGCTTATAGATGACAAGCCTGATTCCAGACTGTAACCACTATGCTGACATATGCCATCACCCCAGGTCATATCATAGTGAGATAAACTGTTCTTGTCTCATGGCTGCAAGATCTTACACACAATGACTACTCCAAAGGTTATCAGACTTGTTACCTTACTGAGGGACATTTAGCCTGTCCACAAATTTTTCTATGATAAATATCGCTATGATGAATACCCACAGTATATCAGTAAAACTGTTAGATCAAAAGCAGATGGTTTAAGTTTGGATAGGTGCCATCCTCCTATTTAGCCTACGTAAATCTAACTGCAACAAGAGGATCCAAGAGTGCACTTTGACCACACGTTCCAAAGTATCGGACACTATCAATCACTTATTTTTTTTTTATCAATCTGACAGACAAAAATTGAACCCAGTAGTTGTTTCCCCTGATCATAATTGAAGTTGAAGGTATTTTGATATGTTTACTAGCTGTTTGTATTTCTTTTGTGATTGTTCATATCCTCCCCACATTTTTCTATTGCATTATCTTTTCCTTACTGATTTGTGGGCACTCTCAATAGATCTTGAATATTAACCCTTTATCTGTTACATACATTTGCATATTTTCTCCCAGTTGGCCTCCATACTTTAATTTTGTTTATAGTTTCTTTTGCCATACATTCATGAAACTGAATTTGTTAAAACATTTTAAGACTTCAGGGCTTCCTGTCATGATTTTAAAGGCCTTCTCTATGACTATAAAATATATTGTTTTATTTTCTTCTAGCATTTTATAGATTTGAAATATAGTGTGTGGTATGAATTAGGGGTCGAAATATATATATTTTCCCAAAGAGACTGCCAGTTGACTCAACACTATATATTACATAACCCATCCTTTCCTAGTGAGCTGAAAGTTACCTTTACCATATATTAAATTCTCATATACATATGGATCTACTTATAGATTCTCCATAACACATTTTAAAATCTGGTGAGGCAAATATTCCTGAATTATCTCTCTTCTTAAAAACATTTCTTTGTTATTTTGGTCATTGATTCTTCTGTATGAGAACTTTAGAAACAATCTTTTAAGCTTTAAAATGTTCAATCGGGATTTCATTGGAATGGCACATTACTTTAAATTGAAGAGAACTTACTTTACAATATTGAGTTCTTAGTGAGGAGTGAAATGTTAACCTCCATTATCATGATCTCCTCTCATGTACTTCAGTGAAATTCTATCATTTGTCTCATAAACATTTTTGTTACTCTTATGTTTTCATAGGTTATGATATAATTGTGAGAGATATTCTTATTTACCATATTATTGTACATGTAGCTAGAATTTCCATATGAAAAAATATTCATCTTTGTTGATTCATATTCTAATGATGAATCAACCTTACTGAAGCTTTATTGTGTCTCACAATTTGCTAGACTGTGGGTATGGTTTGAGTGTATCCACCAAAGGTTCATGTGCTTGGTTCCCAGTGTGATAGTGCTGAGGTGGTGAAACTTTCAACAGGTAGGGTATAGTGCAAGATAACTAGGTTATTGGGAGTCCTGCCTTAGGAAGGGATTAATCTATAGCTCTCCAGGGGCTCCAGTTAGTTCTCACAAAAACAAGTTATAAAAAGAGAAAGCCTGTACCCAGAACCTCTCTGACTTCCTATTTCAGCATGAGATCTCTTTCAAATGTGCTCCCACCATTGGGGTATTATCCACCATGATGCCCTCACCAGAGACCAAACAGATCGGGCTCCATGACCTTGGACTTTTGGCCTCAAAACCTGTGAGCTTAATAAACCTCTTTTCTTTATAAAGAACTCAGGCTTGTTATGAAACAGAAGATAGATTAATACTCCAGCACTTCCAATATTTATCAAATACTGAGATGAAAGATGGGGTTTATCCTTTTATGCTATTAACTTGAATTACACTGATTTCCTTGTGTTAGACTATCCCTGCCTTCTCAGACTATATCACAGTATCACAGCATACCATTTTTAGCATTTTCCTATACTTGGTTAGCACCTGTACAATGAAAGAAATGGGTTTATGTTTTCTTGGTCATATTCTTATCTGGCTTAGATAATAGGAATTAAGCTGGTTTATAGAGTAGGCCTGGATGTTTACCTTTCTCTATGCTTTAGAGACATACAAACTGCCAGTAGCAAGAACAGAAGAATTTGGATACTTTAATTTTAAATTCATAATTAAAATGGTAGATGAAAAGAAAATTTTTGTGACTTTTGGTTTGTCTCTTCCTCTTTCCTTTAATCAAGCTTGCTGAGGTGTTCCTATTTTATTAATGCTTTTAAAGAACTGGTTTTTTTTTTTTTTGTGCTGGGGACTGAGGCCATGGACTGTGCATGATAAGTATGTGCTGTACCACTGAGCTGCACTCTCAACTCCAAAGATGCAGTTTCTAAATTTTAGTTATCAAACCTGTTAGATGCTTGTCTTTCATTTTCTATAATTTCAGGTTTTATAAGTATTCCTCATGCTATTTGACATAGTAATATTTTTGACAAGTATTTGACATTTTGGTTTATTTTGTTGCTCTGTTTCTTAAATATCAATTTGAGTACTTAGCATTGCTGGGAATAAATGAACTAAGTCTCTTTTTTCAGTTTATTAGTGCATGTGTGTATGTAGTACCTAATGTTTACGTTCCTTGTGGGAATTTGGCACACATACAAAAACACATCTTAATTCCTTCTTTCATCCCCTTTCCCTTCCTTCCCTTTTGCCTGCCACCCATCCGTTGATGCCCTTTTTTTTTTTTGGTACATGTTTGCAGTACATAATGTTACATTTCTTGTGTAGAATTTGTACATATACATAACACATCCCAATTGCTCTTTTTCAACCTTTATCCCTTTCCTCGTTTCTCCCTCCCTCTCTTGATCTCTTTTTCCTTCAAGAATGATCTATCCCCCTACTTCCTATTATCTTTTATATTGTTTTTTATTTTTACTCTGGGTTGTTTATGTAAGAGAAACAATAAGGCATTTAGGCTTGTGTGCCACATTTCACTTAATATTGTGTATCCATTTTCCAACAAATGATTGAAGTTTATCTTTAAGACAGAGTAGTACTTCAGGGTGTGTATAAAGGAATTCAAGATTACAATTTGTCTCCTGAGAACTTGTGGAGCTACAGTTTATGACCTTCTATATGGACTGCTCTCATTCTCATTTACTTCTTAATAGTATATCATTTTCATTTTTTCTTTAATTCAAGTTATAAAAACAATGTTCACATAAAAACTTACAAATGAGTGTTCACAGCACATTATTTATAAAAACTCAAAGGTAGAATCAACCCAAATGTCCACTGATGAATGAAAGCATAACAAAATGTCATATAATAGAGTATTATTGAGTCATAAAAAGGAATGAAATACTACCAATACATACTACAACATGGATGAGCCCTGAAAACATGCCAAATGAAAGCAGGTAGACACAAAATGCCATATATTTATGTTTTAGTTCATAGAGAATTTTCAAATAGGAATGAGAAATACTGTTTCTTTCTATTCTAGTATCAATATTTCACCTATGAGGGCAGATGGGTATCCTATCTTTAGCAGACACCAACTGGGTAACCTATAATTCAATTCATTCAGGGCTAGTATAATTAGTGTAATTTATACTAATCAGAATTAGCATCTCTCCCATAGGTTAAGAGCTTAGATCCACAAAGATGCCCCCACTCTGACACCAAGTCTAGGTTGTTAGCTATGCTTCTGACGAACCAGCTATGTAATGGAGGTTCCCATGACCCTCCCTTGGGTTTATTTGTATGACTGACCAGAACTTAGGGAAACACTTTACTTGTATTTACCCACTGATTATAAAAGACACTACTCAGGAATTGCCAAATGGAAGACGCAGGGCAAGGTGTGAGGGAAGAACACAGGCTCACACAGCGAGGCACTGCAGCAATTCCGTAGGTTCCCCAACCCAGAAGCTCTCCACTGGCACAGCAGGTATGTTCATGCAGGTCTCGTCACATAGGCATGATCACTTAATTAATCTCCAGCCCTTCTTTCCTTCCTAGAGGACTGGGGGGTGGGTGTGAGAGCTGCAAGCTTCTAATCATTATTTGGTCTTTCTGGTGTCCAGCTCCCAATGAGGAGCTCACCAAGAGTTGGCTCATTAGAACAAAAGATGCTCCTGTCACCCAGGAAATGCCAGGGGATTAGAAGCTCTGTATCAGGGACCAAGGTTCAAGGACAAATATTAGAAACACAAGATGCACCAAGCACCCTTATTGCTCAGGAAAATACAAGCACTTTAGGAGCTCTATGCCAGACACACAATATATATATATGCAGATCCATGGTTGGCAGGGGTTGTGGAGGGAAGGGATGAGAAGTGACTCCTGATGGCATGGGGTTTTCTTTTTGGAGTGATGAACAAGTCCTGAAATTAGATAGTGTTGATGATTGCACAACTCTGTAAATATACTAAAAACTACAGAATTGTACACTTTAAATGAGTGAATTTTATTTACATGAATCATATTTCAAACAATAACAGCAAAGACAGTTGTAAAGAATATTTTTAGATTTCCAAGTTATTAGACTTGGGGTAAGCTACCCCAGTTGCTAGTATCTGGCATTACTGAACTTTCTTTGAAGAACATGAACTAAGCACTTTTGAAACACAAAGAATTTGTGTCTTGATTCATAAATAACTTTTAAAGAGTCAAATGAGTATTTGTGTTCTCTTATTGTTTGGGAGCGGGGGCATTTTAAATATTCTTGTTAAGTCATGCTTGTATATTGGCTTATTAGTATTTTTTTAATGCTTTTGTTATTGATTTCCTTGTCAGCTTCTTTGAGAGGCATATTAAAGTCTACCATGGCAACTGTTTTTAAACTATTTTACATGTGAAGTGAACACAACATTCTTATTATAAATAATGTCTCTGAGTAAAATTCTGCATTCTTCTCCTGTAGACTGGCCACTGAAACCTATTTTTTCAGCTCTTTTTGCATATTTTTTGCCTGTTTCATTTATAACCACTGTATCCTCCTAAGAAGCTCACCATTCTCTCCCCCTGAAAATGTGCTAGGACTCACATGCAAACTTTTTACAAAGGTGAGTGCCACCAAAGAGTGTTTGTTGTAAATGACACAATCAGTCCATCAATATTTAAGTCCTGCAAGCAAGAACATTAAAATTGACTAGTAACTCCAAGTAAAACAAAAATCATAAGGAAAGAAATCACACCAAAAATTGATTTTGATGGGCATTAGAAACTTCATCATGTAATTTACAGAAAGGAACTAAATACTCTCAGTTGGCCTAGAGGAAAAGAAAAAAATACTGTCACTTTTTTCCTACTTAGAAACTGATGCATTGAAACTTTGAAACCTGATGTTCACTCTGAGGGGAGGCCTCATGTGATGTTGCACACCTCCTCCATTCAAGATCATTAATGAAAAGTTAAAATGTTTAATTTGCTCTGGTGTTGCCACTTTCTGTCAATTTTGTATAGTTAACAGGATCATACTATGTAAATCACATATTGTAACTAACCTAGCTACATTATTCTGTCCTATTGATAATTAAATCACCATTTGTTATAAACAATCCCATAAACCATTCAACCATGAGTGGTTATAAATTGGGTATTAAGGTTGGGGATGGTAGGGCCAGGAGTTTGGCTCAGTGGTTTAAGCGCCTGTCTGGCAGGTGTGAGGTTGTGAGTTCAATACCTGGTGCCACAAAAAAAAAAAAAAAAAAAAAAAAAAAAAAAAGTGTTGGGGATGGTGGTACATGCCTGCAATCCCAGCACTTGGGAGGCTGAAGCAGGAAGATCACTGCGAGTTCAAGGCCAGTCTGGGCTGCACAATGAGTTCAGTGTCAGCCTGAACTACATAGTGAGACCCTGTCTCAAAAAATAAAATAAAATATTAAAAATTAGATGCTGTTTATATTCTTTTCATCTCATCCTCACTTGCATCTTATTTGAGTTTCTGGATTCAATTTGATAATTTGATAACTGATACACAGGCATAAAAATCTACCATAAAAACTTAAAGAAATACTTTTGAAAGAAAGCAATCCCTATTGACTCTGTCATCTTACATCAGTGCAATGGAGACGTGAATGCTGCATTACAGTGGTTTCTCCAGCAACTTGTGATAAAATGAAGTTACTGGGAAAACCAGGAATTGTAGGAGTATTTACCAAATACTCCTGCAAACACAAATCTTCAGTTGCTCTACTTTCACAAGCAAAACAAAACAACATGTATCTTAATGTTACTTAAAATTCTAGGTATGATTCTTGGCCAGGATATTAAAAGTTAAGGCAAAAAAATCATGCTAAAATCCTAGTTTTACAATGTGGGACACTACTCTAAGACAAGGAATGATTTTCACCCAAACAATGACAAGTATGAAGACTGGCTATATATATACATTTAACTGCAGTAAAACAAAGTGCAATATCATAATGCTAAATTTACTGTCTTTTTTTTGGTACCAGGAATTGAACTCACAACCTCGTGCATGCCAGGCAGGTGCTTATGCCGTTGAGCTAAATCTCTGGCCCCTAAATTTACTATCTCAACCATTTTAGAATATGTAATTTAGCAGTATATACATATACATGTACTCATATTAAGGATTTTCCATTTTGCAAATTGAAACTCTGTACCCATTAAATACTATTCTTCTTCCTCCCACCCACAAGTAACCACCTTTCTGTATTTTCTGTATCAGACTACTCTAGATGTTTTATATGAGTGTATCTTTCAGGACTTTGTGATTGGCTTATTTTTTTACTTACATAATTTCCTTGAAGTTTAACAATGTTTTAGCTTTGTAACCTTTGTAACCTAACAAAAACCTTTTTCGAGGTTTCATTATACTGCATTGCATTTATATATCACAATTTCTTTAATCTACTCATTTGTTCATAGATACTAGGTTTCTTCTACTCCTTGGCTATTGTGAATAATGCTGCCAAGAGTAAGGGTGCAAATATTTCTTAGAGATCCTGTTTTGAATTCTTTTGGATACATGCCCAGAGATGGTCCTGTTGTGTCATATGGTACTATAATTTCAATTTTAGTTCTTTAAGACACTTTACCATAAAGTTTTATTCCTGTTTTGAAGAACTGTTTTCCATAATAGATATACCATTTTACATTTCCATTATGGTGGACAACAGTTCCAAGCTCTCTGCATCCTTGGTAAAACTTACTGTTTTCTATTCTTTGGATGGTGGCCATCCTAAATGGTATGAGGTAATTTCTCATAATGGTTTTGATTTGCATTTTTTATTACTAGTGATGATAAATCTCTTTTTGTGCATTTGTTGGTCATTTGCTTATCTTCTTTGGGAAACTGTCTATTCAAGTTCTTTGCCCATTTTAAAAATTGAGTTATCTGGGGTTTGATGTTGTTGAACTACAGACATTTCTTGTATCTTCTAGATGTTAACTCATCAGATATGTGGATGTTAACTCCTTATCAGATATGTGGATTTCCAAGTATTTTCTCTCATCCCATAGAATGTTTCCATTTCACTGATTGCTTCATTGGCTGCACAAAGTTTTTAAGTTTGGTATAGTTCCATTTGTCTACTTTTTCTTTTGTTGCCTGTGCTCTAGATGTCTTATCCAGGAAGGCACTGACAAATCTAATGGCCTGAAGCTTTTATTCTGTGTTCCATTAGTTTTATAGCATTAAGTATTTAATTCATTTTGAGCTATTTTTAAATGTAGACAAAATAGCATGAAAATAGGTTCCTAAAAAAAAAAAATCTGACATCAGAACACTTGCTAAAAGAATCAATTTTACATTTGACATTTATTATACTTTCAACTCTAGGTTTCCAAATTAAGTGAACTGATTAGGTTAAGACTTTGACAATTACATAATTAGAAGAAAGAAATCTTTTTCAGGCATGTATTCAGTATATAATTGAAGAAATTAAGGCTGCTAGATAGCAAAAGAAAACAAAACATAAAACAGTATATCATATCTATCAAAGGCAAAAACTATCCCAAAGACCTAAAATATGCTATGATCTTAAAGACAGATTTCAACTGCTAAGTGTTTGAAATGAAATAGCATTCTTATCTCTCATAACACCATCGATGGACTTTTAAGCCAAGTCATGGGATGGAGTTGAAAGAACTGGAGGGGAAGAGAATTTGCTCATACTGGGAAGGTGGTAGAGGCCCATGGTATCCTCCCGCCCTCAGCCTCCCACTCACCAATCTACTACAGAAGCTTGAAAACTTTTCATTCTTTTTTAATGTGCTGAATAAAACAAAATTACAAAGGAAAACTACCAGTCTTTAAGCTCTTTCTAGGGCTAAAAATAAATTTTTTAATTCGGGAGAAACCTATTTAGTTCATCTCTTTATTTTCGAAATAGACATCCGCCCATACACACGCCCCAACTACACTGCCCATCTTCACTTCAAAAAGTAAATGTGCCACAAACCAATTAGTCAAGGAAAACAAAACATTTCAAATTCTGCCTTCCAGAGTATATATTCTTATAAACACTTAAATAGACAAAACACCATTTTAAATTGTCTGTCTTACACAATCATTTCCCTAGAATATCCTTCTTATTGCTCTGCCATAAAACTGACTCCACAGTAGTTACAGAAGTCAAAGAGATACAATTGAAAAAATTAAATGTGACCAATCCCAGATGTCTCTTAAAACAATGGAGACACAGATATTTAACTAGTGTATGGCAACGTATTTATCAGCAGCGGAACAGAAACTGGTTCCCTTCTGTATACAAAGAGAACACTGTACAACTGCGAGAGAGAGAGAGAGAGAGAGAGAGAGAGAGAGAGAGAGCGAGAGAGAGAGACATGCTGACCCTAGACCCCTGGTTTCCTGGTGGCCCCTGAGGCCCAGTGAAACTGCCCCTTTATACGGTCACTGATGGACCTCTATTAGTGGTTGGTTTGGGTATGTTCTGGCCACACTTGAGCTACTTGTAAATATTTCTACCATTTCCCTTTAGGAAACCCAGGGGTTAGGATAAAATGTGATTCTCTCATGCTTGAGGCCATTAGGGGAAATGTGCTTCGTATATCCCACTTAAAAAGGGAACGCAGGAAGAGGTGCAGACTCTAGACACAGTCTGCCTTTCTTCCTGCCGTCTGGTTAATGTAGCAACTGGCTGCTCGGGAAAGAAGGGGAGGGAGATGGCTGAGAACCGGAAGCTGGCTGGCGCTGGTAGGATTTACCCCCTGGACGCGAACACCATCCTTCCCTGAACAGGCTCTAAGGAATGAAGCTCTCACTGCATTTTGAGTTAAAGTCCCCAATACTGGCGCTGACCCATGTAGTGTTTACCCAAAGACATACGTAAAATACACAATTTTTAAAATCAGTTGAACACAATTAGAATTTGTGTGTTTTATGTGAGTAAAACCTGGGCAAAGCAAATTTAAATTTTAAAGGTTCCAGAAATGGACTTAATAAATAACAGAGAATTGCTCTAAATTCTTCCTTTGGAATCTGTCTTCACTTACCTTTTGGCAATGACCCGACCACTCTAATTCTCTTTCATTCCATTTTTGCATCACCAACACTAAATTTCCTGAAGTCCAGGTCTAGTCTAGTCACATCCCTAGTTCGAAACCCCTGGTGGCTCTCTATAGTTTGTCACTGTCTGTAAACTTCCCAGCCCAGCCCTGAGACCTCTCTAGGTCAGTCATGCCCACTAGCCCAACACAGCTGCATTGGCCACTGCTGAGCCCATCCCATGAGAATTTCCTTCCCTGCATCTGGGACACAGTATTCCCTCTCTGCCTCACACATCCTTAAACCTTCACTTCAGCTGGTAAATCTTTATCCAGCCCTTTCTAGATTCCCTCAAATGGACTAATGGTAACAGCAAAAAATACTTGTTTATTATGAGTTTGTTAATGATGTTTTATATTATTTACTATACAGAATGTAAGCTCCACAGAAGCAAGGCTCTCTATTTTATTTACAGGTGTATCAACCGGCTTGGAACAATGCCTTGCTGATTCAGTGACAACATTCAGGAAGAAAGTTGGTTTTCTATACCATGTTCACTGTAAAAATCATTTCCACTCTGGGACATATCACTGTAATACATATTGTATACACTCAACACACTAGACAGGGTAACTGCAGCTTCAAGACGTTAAGTAACTGATGTCTCTCAGTTCAGGATAGTCAGTACTCAAACCTCTTCCTCCTTTGAATTCTTAGAAAAGCTACCAAGGAGCTACTGAGGAGCTTATTTTCTGCCTGACTGCAGTTATATACACGTCTACCCTCTTTGGTTTCCGTTGTTTGGGAACAAAGAATGCTTTTACCCATCATGGTATCCTCTGAAACACCTGGTCAGAGCTTCATAAAGTAGGAGCTCCATAAATATCCAGGGAGTCACTGAAAGGTAGGTAATAAAGGGGTGGAGGGTATGATTTAGAGAGTATTTCTTTAAAAAAAAAACTGGAGTATGCAATAAACTAAAGCACAAATGAGCACTAATTAATAAGTGCGGCAAGTTAATTAGTAAAAGGAAGCAGCTCACACCATACGTACATGACAGTAGTGAACAGTCCCATGTCAGACGGGCTCCTGGGAGTGCAAGCATTTAACATATAAAAATTAACTGCAAGAATCAAAGGGCAATGTTACACTGAAGGAAGCTTCATTTCTTGAACTCCTGTGATGAAAAAAAAAAGGCTGAATGTGAGCTTGAAATTCTACAGAAGGAAGTCATTCCAAACATTTTCCTCTCTAATAGTCATATACACCATATCACAAGTACTAAACTAGTGGATTAAACTCAAAGCAAACAGCTCATGAAGTCCAGAATTCTCCAGCTTTATCTTTGGACGAGGCTAAGATTACTATTTGGCAGTAGCTAAAGTGGCTGACCTCTGCTGTACCCTTTGTCTTCTTTAACCTAAGCACTCTTACTGTACAGTCCAGTCCCCTGCTCCTAAAACCCTGTTCCAGTTCTACGACTACAGATCTAATATGCAATTCAAAACTAGTGTACATACTCATCTCTAAGTTGGGGACCACCTCTACTATTCTTTATGACTACATACATATCCAAATGTGCTTTTAAAGGACAAGATTTGGGCAGTTATATTAGAGCATGCTAGAATATTCACTAAATTTATTCCGGAAAACTTGAAAAACAACACTAATTTGGCTATTTTTATCAATTTCTCAATAACAGGAAGTAAGATTAAAGTGAGTTCCTAGCAAGCCATCATGCTGTGTGACCCTCATCACTGAGTAGCTTCAAGGTCCAGCAATTATTGTACATTAATGAGTGTTTGCCGCTGACAAGGGCTAGGTTCAATTGTACTTTTGACCCATGTCTTGGTAAACAGTTTACTAAATAAGTGAATTGGTGGTATAGGGAAGATTTCAGTCTGATTATTGTAACAGTAAATCAAAGAAAAATGTTTTTATGACCTTAACCTATGTGTCCACCTCTGTAGGGTCTACAGATATTTTTCCACTTAAAATTCTACTTTAGAGTTCAATACAGGTAAAGAGAGACCCTATGAATAAGCCCAGTGGTCGACAGTATGACAATAGCTAAAATTTGCTTATCATTTACTACAGTGTGAAGCACAAGCTAAGAACATTTTACATATTATCTCCCTTAATCTTCAACCAACCTATTCAGTAAAAACATGTGGGTCTAGTGATTTCTCTATGAAAATAATTCTGACTCCTGTTTTTAATGTCTATAGATTATTCCAAGTCTTTTAGAGCTTCTTATATCAGTTTTGGTAAGTTAAAGATAAGTCCATTTTACCTAAGATTTAAAATGGGTTGGTAATAAATTTGTTTGCAATATTCTCTAATTAGATATAAATCTCTGTTCTAACTGCATATATGCAGGCTTTTCTTTACAAACACTATTTATGGGCTTTCCCTTTTTGTTTTCCTTTATCTACTCTAGAATTGGCTTGTCAACTCCATTAATCTTTACAAAGAAGCAATTTTTGGTTTTCTTGATTCTGTTTAGTGTAAAACTTTTGATTTCTCCCTTTAATATCAGTCTTTATTTCACTGTTTTTTTTTTCCTTCTGTTTTCTGTGGGTTTATGATATGATCCCTTCTCAACTTACTTTGGATGCTGGGAAGTAGAGTCACTGTGAATGACGAAAAGAAAAGGTACAGGAACAAGGTTTCAGTACTGGAGGAGACACAGGGAGTGGAGGTGGTGGTGCTGTTATGTTGGAGGCACTAATCAGGTCAGTCAGAGACCCAGCACTGGAGAACCAGCCACGTTTGCACGCAGGGAACTCACTGCTGACAAGCTTATATAGAACCTAACCAGACCTAGACAGGGGGCTTGCAGAGGGGAGTACAGATGTTTAACTCTGTTGAGAGTCCACAGCAAAGAAGCAGGGTGGCCAGCCATGAAGAAGAGCTGGATGCAGATGTCGATAAAGCGAGAGGCAGCTGTCCCTGTTTCTGTCCATTACTGTACTTCACCCTGAAGTTGTTTCATGAATAAAAGCCACTGTTTCACACTCACTCCACATCCCAGTGTCTTACAAGTTACTCTTTTGGTCATTTTACCCTAGAATTACAAGAGGAAGGACATCTGGGAAATGCACCTCCCAGCTTAACCTAGGTGATGAAACAGTCTAGCATAGACACTTTCATGGCATGACCAGCCTTTCCTCAATTTTAAAATAAGCATGTGAAACAAAACATATTCCTAAGTACTATTCAGCTACTTTATAGAAGTTTGGATGTATCTTTTCATTATTTCTTTCTAAATATTTTATAATTTCTGTATGTTTTGTCCTGTGATTTATTTGAATATATGCTTTATAATTTCCAAATGCAGGTTTCTTTTTATTAGTTTCATTACTGAGTTTGATTTGATTGCAGAAAATTTGTTTTGTATGATGTTAATCCTTTCAAATCTGATGGAAATTAATTTATAACTCAATTTTCTTAAGTATTTTCATTACAATTGTTTCACATTTTATGGTTCTTTAAAAAGTATATATTCTTCAGATGTCAAATTTATTATGTCTTTTACATTAAGCTTAATACTGTGTCAATTGTGTTACTGATTTTTTGCTTGATTCATCTGTCAATTAATGTTCATGTGTGTCTATGTGTGTAAAATCTCCCTTATGGTAACGAACTGTTTTATTTCCTGGAATTAAAAAAATTTACTTATATATTTTGAAGTCACAGTATATAAAATTTTAGAATTGTTTTATATTTCTGGTAAATGGAACCTGTTAAGACTTGTTTTTATCACTTAAAATACTTTTTGGCTTAAATTCTTTTGTTATATACCAGCTTAATTAATTAATTAATTAATTTTTTGGTCTTTTTGAGACAGGGTTTTACTATGCAGTTCAGGTAGCCCTGAGCTCACTTTGTAGCCCAGGCTGATCTTGAATTCGCTGTAATCTTCCTATCTCAGCATTCCAAGTGCTGGGATTACAGGCATGCACCACCATGCCTGGCAATACCAGCTTTTTTTTTTTTTTTTATTATGTACCAGCTTTCTTTTGGTGGAACATAATTTCATGTTATTTTAACTTGGACTTTTCTGTCTTTGTAGAGATGATTTTTATACATGACACACTGATAGAAATTTTTAAATCTTTGTCTCCAATTTGGAATAGTTTGTCCAGTTACATTTAATGTAAATCACAGGCTATTCTAGCAATACTGAATTGTATACATAATGTATCAAAGCCTAACTTTTGTCAGTTTTCCAAGAAATGTCCTGATGTATTACTGTTGATGTATGTTTGTCTTTTGGGTTTCTCAGCTAGTAAGATAATAATGTTAGTTCAGATTTATCCACATGTGCAAATACTGGTAACAGTTTGTTATTTCTTTGTTTAGCGCTGGTATTTTCACTTGAGATCTCTCTTTCCTTCTAAAGCATATATTCTTCCTTCAGGGTCTGTTAATCTTTTTTCTTGTCTGAAAATGATTTTATTTCATCCTTATTTTTGAAAGACAGATGTACCAGGGCACACAATTGAAGGTTGACTATGACTTTTCTCTCAACACATTGAGGACACTTTTTCACTGTTTTCTGCGTGTCTTGTTGCTGTTGTTGGTGGAACTGCTCTTTTGATAGCTACTCATCCTTTCTCTCTAACTGCTTAGGATCTTTTTGTTACAGTGCTCTTCGATTTCACTATGTCATATCTACATATGGATTATTTATTTATTTATTGGGGTTTTTTTTTGAGACAGCGTCTCTACGCAGTTCAGGTTGACCTTGAACTATACAGCTGAGGCTGGCGTTGAACTCACAGTGATCCTCTTGCCTCAGTCTCGCAAATGCTGGGATTACAGGTGTGTGCCATCACACCCAGCTTGTTGAATCTCTTTTAAAAATTTAATCTTGTTTGGGATATGCTGTGTGTCCCGAGTCTGTGGACTGGTATCTTTCATCATTTCTGGAAATTTTACTATCCTTTTCGTCTCTAAAGTTCTCTTCAATATTTTTCATATTCATTGTTCTGTGGCATTACATCCTGAATAGTTTATTCAATTTCACTTTCTAGTTTATTAATTCTTCCTTTAGTTTTGTCCAATCTGTCATTAACTACCTATCAAGCTTTGAACCACCATTTCTGTAATTTGCTTCTTTTCCAATTTTTATTTTTATTTTTTTGTCTTTTTGAGACAGGGTCTCGCTATGTAGTTTAGGCTGGCATTGAGCTCACTTTGTAGCCTAGGCTGATTTCGAATTTGCAATGATTTCCTGCCTCAGCCTCCCAAGTGCTGGGATTACAGGCATGCACCACCACACCCGGCTTCTTTGTCATTTTTAATAGTATTGCTCTGTAGACATATTTTCAATCTCTTTTTCCATTTTTCAAAGGCAATAAATATATTTATTTTATGTGTTATGTCTGATAAATTCAGTATCTGATGCCTTTGCCGGTTGATTTTGTTGACTCTCATGATGACTTGGTTTCTTATTTTTGAGATTTTTGAATTCTAATATACTTTAGAAATTTTCTGCAAGGGTTCTTTATGGTCAAATTGAGGTGGATTCCTCCACAAAGAATCTGTATTTGTTTCTGCTAGGTGCCAAGATTCTTGGCTGAATGTTTTTCTGACCATTCAACTAGTGTGAATTCTAGCTGTAAATCCATGAGCTATTCTGAGGTTACAAATTTTCTGAGATTTATTTTTTGCTCCTCTACACAGCTCAAAGGTTCAAGAAAGAACATTTTCCTTGGAGGAGCCTTAGTATTTTCCCTAGCTTGCCATTACCAAGAGAATGTAGCTCAGAGGTAGCAGTTCCATGGTAGGAGACTTTGCTAATTTTACAGCCCAACTTGGGTGGGCCTACAGTTCGCACCTTCTGTGGCTCTGGAGGTTGTAAAAACCTAGGAGCAAGTTCAAGGTGAAAGCCAGCCTCCCACCCTCAGCTTATCTCTCTGGAATTTATCATCTGAGCACTTCTTCCCATCTTGTCTGAGGACAGCACACTGAAAAAGAGCCATTCCATCAGTCATCCAGGCACAGTGGCTTACAGTGATTCAGAATGAGAACTCTGAAACCAAACTGGGCTCAAATCCCTGTATGGTTTTACTGTCCTGGGAAGTTATTTGAATTTTGCTTCAGTATTTTTACTGAAACATGGAGAAAAAAGTAGCTCTTGTCTCATGCATGGGTTTTTATAAGCATTAAATGAGAAAATACATGTAAGGTACTTGGAACATGTCAGCACTAACAAAAAAAAATTGCTATTCTTATCATTACTATTAGATTGTGGCTCTAGAATGACTTTGCCATAGTGACTCTGTGACCTATAATACTGCTCCCTGGATTACTATATTGCAAACTGAAGTGCTGCAAAATTTAAACTTACATTACTAACATTTCTGCCATGTATTCATTTTTATTGTTTCTATTTAAGAAAGTACATAAAGCAAATTAATATAATGATGAACAGAAGATACACTCTACCAAGCACTCCTATTTATCCACTCTCATAATTTAGGACCAAAATGGGTGCAATTAAAAGATACAAATCAAAATAACCCAGAATAACATTAATATCCAATGGAGGGAATTAATTGTTGCCCTCACATGTAAAATGAGCAACTATGTGGCAATATTAATGGGAAAAGAACTGGAGTTTGCAGCTGGATTATTACTTGTTCTTAGTAAGCCGTATGAGATACAAATACAGAAGTAAGAGGCATAAGAGTTTTCAGGCTCTGAGTGGCTATCTTTAGAGAGCTTAAAAGTCAATCTAACACAAATAATGTAAAAAGGCATGCTTTCTACATATAATCAGAGAGAGATGGCTTTAGTAAGACATGTAGGGTAATTCTTAGTTTTAATATATGCATATTTTTAAAATAAAGTGTCACAATAAATCTTATTATTATGAACACAATTTTTTATTGGGTGGTCAATTTATACTGCAAATTTGGGTGAATTCTTCAGTTTTAAGGAACAGACTAAGTCATGCAAGTGAAATGAGCTTCTGTTGTTTATAAGTTTTATTAACAACAAAATGGAACAACTTTGGCTAACGGAATTTGGGGTTACGCCAGTTACCAGTTTATCATTGCTCAACTTCAAGTGTGCTCCTTTACACTGCTTTGTGATCCTGGACTGGATAGCTCTTCTTCACAGTAAATTCTACCATGATGCTTTGTCATTAGAGGGCGCTGCAGGGACATGTCAATGGTTTCCGGGCACTATGTTTTCACATTATTTTGCTCCTGGGCTTCACAGTCTTTCAGTAGTACATGTATATGAGCACATCTGGTGACACTTGTCTGGCCATGCATCCAGAGCACTCTGTTTCTTAGCGAACACTCAGCCTTCATCAGGGCCCAATGATCACCTTTCCATGGGCCGCCCACACAGACCCTGCATGCGTCCACAGAGGTACCCCAATTACCCATCAGCCTCAGCCTGCCTGTAACCCAGAGAGCTGTTTCCTACTAGTACAGGAACTGTGGCCAGGCAGTCCAGCTAGCTTTTCTGTCTTCCCCAGTGAACTCTGTCCATACCCACTACAAAACAATCTGAACTCCAGCTAGCCAAGTCTGTCCTCTTGAGTCCTAAAAGTTATCTTTTACAATTAGTTTTCTTGGCACCTTTATAGTTACTCTCCTATCTTACTTTAATACAGACTGAGTACCCCTCATCCAAAACCTCCAAAATCTGGAACTATTAAACTGCCCAAATGATGCCGTATCATGAAATTTGTTTCATGGCACAAAATTGCCAAACATATCATATAAAATTATCTTCCGTTTCTATGCACAAGGTATATATGAAACATAAATGAATTTCAGATTTAGACTTGGGTCCCACCCATCCCAAAATATCTCTTTATGAATTTGTAAATATTTGAAAATCTGAAAAAATCTGAAACATTTCCAAGTGCTTCATTCCCAGCATTTCAGATAAGGGATAATCAACCTACTATTGCTTTTATTAAACTTCCCTTATTTAAATTCTTGTATGATTTCTGTCTCCTGGTTCAACCTACACTGATATAGTATATGGTTGACTATACATTTCTGAATTCACAATCATGTATTCTTTCCTTATCATGTACTACCTAAATACTATCAATTTAAAAATGATTCCTTTTCATATACATTTCAGTTAAAATGTTCCTCACATTCTTAGGAAAGCTTCAAATGATGCTAGGGTGTTTTGTCCAAACTTATTTTATTATTTTTTGTGCATCAGTGAACAAATTTCAGGCTAGGCATCTTGCCTAAAGCAGATTTAAAGTCAGTTTAGTAACTGCTCCCCTTTTCACACTCTGGTCTTTCTTTCCTCCACGAAGTAGGGCCAGTCTTTAGCACATAATTTCAAAATAACAAATAGAACATTTCACTTTATTTTTATAGGAATGAGTAGATTCTAATTACTTCCAGGTTAACACTAAGATACTACTAAAAGTGTATTTAAAAATACAGATTATGTGTCTATTTGTTCAATGTTTCTTGAGAGCTTAACATTAGAAAAGTATGCTAATCTTGGAACTGTGGCATAAAAAGAAATGAGGCACTCTTCCATTTGCAAACTTGAACAGGTCCAAAACATAAGAGGAAAAATGGGAAACTTCTTTTTTTCCCCCAAAAAATAACCATTGTAAGCACTGACCAACATTATTAAAAACCTCTTATTCAGGGGAAAGAAAGAACCAAATATCTTCAAGAATAAAACTTTCATAACACATCCATTTGGATTTGTGTTCTTAAACATAGAAGTTGAATTAAAATGTAAAACAAAACCACCAATAACATAACATTTACTACACACGAATAGAAAAAGGAGTATGAAGAATGCTTCATTTGAAGTACTTCCCCCCATTCCTTGGTAATGAAAACAACCAAATATCTGACATTACAAACATTTTTTAGGACATTCAATTCATCAGTATGCAAATAATTTGACATTTTACAACTGCATTTTCAGTAACATTTGAGATTTCCTGAGTAAATAGTTTCTAATTTATGTATATCTCTTTGACATGAGGGAGGCCTCAAGAAATGTCACTGTTTGAACGTTTTCATAATGGAATTTTAAAGTAACGAGTTGCATATTGTATCTAAGTATAGAGTTTTGAAAGGACTACAAGAAATACTTTACAGTTTGTCCCAAGAAATTATCCTAAAAGGTCATACCAGTCTCATGATGATAAGTAACTGTCAAGAATTTAAAAATTAGCCATTCATAAATTATAATTCTTTAAAAATATAAATGACTGAAGTAGGCAAAATTCATGTGCAACAAGAGAAACTAAAGATATGGAAGTAATACCCCTCAATAACCAGAAAAATATGACCATATATTTACATATTTCCACCTTTTAATTTTAAGTAAGTTAATTTCCCATAAATATAGAAATGCATTTCAAACCTCAGCATTTTCTGTGTTAACCAGCCAGCAGGAAACCAACATAAAATTTAAAAGAAGGAAACTATGTAAAAATCTTTTATAAGCAAATGCTTTTTCAATTCTTCTCCTACCGTGTGAACAGACAGCTGTCTTTTTGGAAATTGATTAGGAACTAGAAAAAAAGGAATCGCCCAAGCAAAGAACTAGTTTTTACACTGAGAAACTAAGCAATGCATTCTAAGATATGGCTGTTAAAAATTCTATAAATGTTTAACCTAAAATAATGTTAAGAAAATAAACGCTCAAGCAGTCAGACAGAGCTTGCTCATACTTCATGTCTGCCAAACAAAATGTTATGAATATGGGATAAAGCACAAGAGATATTATTACAATCTAACTCAGACACCTTTTACAGATTAGGAAATTGAGGGCCTGCCTTCTAGAAGTTTCTTCCCCCCCCTTTAAAAATGGCCCCATTACTGTTCTTATCAGTAAGTGGAATAAACTGGGTACAATTTTAGAGGCATAGGAGATATCACTCTGTCTTTTAAATCTCTTGACCAGCCTAACAGGATACCTTAAATTCCACCATTAGAGATTTATTTCACTCGATTATACATTACATCTAGGAATCTGAAAGAGGGAAGAATGTTTACAAATCCAGTAGTCCAATCTCACTGAACGAGGTTATCTAAGTCACAGGTAGGTTATGTTCTTTTAGGCAGATTCCTGAACCTCCTTTATCTCCATAGCCCCAGAGTCTGGCAGACAACCACACACAAATTAAATGTGGTGTTGGTAAAAATGGCCAAGTCATCAGTCAGATGGCTTTCTCTCTGAGTGTTGCTACACAATCTATGGACTCATGGGAATGATGCTAGAGAATAGTAAGTTTTGAAGCGGAGAGGCCAGAGGGTGCCATACTTCAGTCAGAGAGACATACAGTGAAAATCTTAATAAATGGAAGAGTGTAAGTCTCAAGGGTAGAGGAGTAGGTAGGAGAAGGGGGAAGGTCTGCCAGAGAACATTCTGGAAGGCTAGGTGAGAAAATGGAAGAAAAGCAGTTTGTTTTCTCATAGATCTTTCTCTGTCAATGAGCAAGTCATAAATGTCACCATTCTAACGCTGTATGTCAGTGCAGGATGACTTGGAAACTCTGCAACTACTCTAAAAAATTTCCTAATCTATTTTAATTCTGTTTAAAATCTTAATATCTAGATTGTAAAACTGTAAGAGCTAATATGATAGTTAAAAGAAAAGAAAAATCACCAAACCGCTTCATGCCTTTTTGTTCTTTTCTAGGAAACTGCAAATTATACAAGTCTTATGTTTGTCCTTTTTATTTATTTTATCTTGTTTATTTACTTATTTATTTTTTGTGCCAGGGATCAAACGCACGATCTTGCGCTTGCCAGGCAGGCGCTTTTGCTGCTGAGCTAAACTCCCAGCCCTGGTCCTTCTTTTTAAATGGGAAAAAGCAGAAAAAAAAAAATTTTTTTTAATTACAACAATATTTTTTTGTGTGTGTAGCTACACAACCTAGGGCTATTTTTCCTTTCTCTTCCTTTCCCAAACAAGTTTCCTTTAGATCTGACAGAAAAGGGGCTGGGGGTAATAGGAAGAAAGTTGAGCTCCATCAAACCAATTTTTACTCGTGACAAAAATAATGGACCACATGGATTGTAAAAATTGCTAAGAACAGTTAAATGTTCACAGGAGGATTACTGCCTTAATCACGGCACCTGCTAGTTCTTCTATCTCTGTTTTCATTTTATTCTGCCTAGAACCAAAAGTTTAGAAAGGCTAAGAACATCACCCTCAGGCAGATTCAGTTTTTGCTTAGCACATTACCCAAGCGTTAACAGCTGAGATGTGCTGGATTCTAACAATTACAGAAACAAATCTCTAAGGTTTGTTTGAAATAGAATTTCACAAAAGGTATTTCAAAAATTACTGGATGTTTTGTAAAAGAACACTGCAAAGACTCTGACATAAGCCAAGTTACGGCTGGAAGTCTGAAAAGAACAAATGGTAGGACCATCAAACCAAATACAGTAATGATAGAGGCTGGGGGTCTAGCTCATTAGTGAAGTGCTTAACTAGCATGCAAGAGGCCCTAGGTTTGATCCCTAGCACTGGAAAAAAGTGCTCAACCAAAGTACTGCAAGATCTATGTTCATAACAGAAGTACCCCTTGTTTATTTCTGATTCACTATTACTTATTACACAAATAACACATCTTCTGAAGTTGGCCACCGTTGCTGATTTTGTTGATATAGTTGCTTTAGGACTCTAACTATGAAGAGCTTTTTCTATTTTATGACCTCAAAGACAAAAATGGCCTTTAAAGAAATGTTTTTTAAAAAAAAAATAGCCATACAAAATCACTGCAAAGCTCAGGGCCAGTCCCTACTCTAGACTGATGCTGCTGCCAGTTCATTCTTTGGAACCAGCCTCACCTTTGAACAAGAGGGACTCTGCCATGCTCCTGTCATCATCACACCTGGAAAACCAGCAGAACAGTAACTCAAGGAGAGGCTGAGTCTGTGTCCACCCAAGCAAACCATGTAGAACTTGATTGTTTACTAAGTCTAGGCAAATGGAGGTAGGAAAGGCTGGATTTGAACAAAATTGATTAGAATATAGTCTTCACTGAAAAATGTTTTCCTGACTAATCAGTGTTGTTCAGGGAGAAGTTAATCACACCCCTCATCATAGTAATTATGCCAGTCATTTAATTAAAATCTCTCCTAAACTATTCAAAAACAAACTTCCCTATAGACATTGCCACTTACCCGAGGGTCCCATTGTTGGAATGGTATGAAGAAGATTTAACTCTATTAATAAACTTTTAACCAAGCCACATGAAAATCTCATGAGAAGGATAAATACAGAAAATACAAAGGTTAAATTTTGGGATATATCTCTAAATAGCCAACATAGAATAGAGAAAATACAAAATGTTAGAGCAAAGGAGGAGGAGGAAGAGTTGGGAGAGGAAGCAAGCATGAATCATTGATAAATGATCTGCTGATGAGTTTTAAAACTACACAAGATTTTCTGGGATACCAGTAATTGTGCATCTTTTTCCTTGGAACTGCAGAAAAGTTGGCTCTGATATCTACTGACAGATAGCCCAGACCACTGATTGAGTCACTCTTGTGTACTGTTTCAAAACGCTGCCTGATATAATGCCAACTGCACTCTAATGAATGCTGCATAAATTGCAATGAAGTCCTCCATCAGGAACATTCCATGGAATTTACTCCATTTCTAAGATGATCTCAGTGCTCTAGAGACATTGGGTTCCCGGTTCATAGATTCGTAAGAGATTTAGACTATAAGAGATTCACACTGCCACCCACCTCACAGATGACCAGCATGGAGGGGGTCAAAGTTCTGGAACTCCTCTAAATGCAAGGCTGTCAGTGGGATCTAAAGCTACATGTCCTTACTGTTAGTTTCTAGTTTAAAACCCATAGCCTTTCCCCAGTCATTGTCTTTGTATTTTGCACATCTCCCTTCCACCAACAGAAGAGAAACGAACTCATTTTCAAATCCCCTGGTTTAGAGACAATCACACACAGATGTTGGGCATGGGTTTTTCTCTTGGGGTGTTCCATCTCAGTTCCCAGCACTCACCATGCTGTGTGCTGAGCAGTTTTCTCTAACCTTTATCCTCCCAAGTTTAAACAAACACATCAGTCCCCAGAGAAGCCCCTCTGTCCCAGGCGTTCTGGCCTTGAATACCACACACCTGACCTAGAAACTGGAACAAGGCCAGAGCCAAGGCGTCTCGCTCAGGGTCACCCTGCGGCCCTGCTGGATGCCCTTTTCTCCCTGCTCACTGCAAAGTGCGCTTTGTAAAAGTCTCTTCAGAAGTGGAGAGCAGTGTCCTGGCAGCATTCCCAGGCAAGGAGAGATTTTTCTTGCTCTGCCCTTTATTGATCCTCACTCTCAAAACAGCTGTGAACCTTTTTCTTTGTTTATTTTCACCCAGTTAAAACTACAGCTTGATATCATTACTGCAATCTCTCCATGTTGTGTTTTGGGGGGGTTTTTCTTTCTTTAAGACTTTGCCTATCTTTCCAAAAGAGAGAGAACCATCTACAGACCCTGCATATTTCATGAAAGTGACCTGATCAGTTTTTATGCCTAAAAAAACCAAATACTTGGAAATAAGAAGTTGAAAACATACATGTGGCCACATTTTCCTCCCCTTTCCTTCCATGTCCACATGGAAAAGAAGAAGAAAAAGTTCTAGATATTTGCAAAGGTTTTATGAAATATGAGCTTTGGCAAAGCAAATGTTTTTGAAAATATCTGGACCATCCAAATAGAGCGGATGTTTTTGCGAAATTTTCCACTATCCAGTCCCTGAAGTCCCCAGTGTGATTCTGTCCAATGTCCAGCTTCTGGGCGGGCTGTCAGTGGTAGTTGGTGTGACACAATTTCCCAAATCATGGAGTCCTTCTCACATTTTAAAACAAGATGTCCCCACCATGTTTCAAGGGTAAATAGTGTGTAGTTGAAGACTGTTAAGAGGACACACTGGCGTTGGAAAAGCACAGAGGGCCAGAAGGAGCTCAAAGGCAGTGGGAAGAGACCAAATTCTCTCCCCAACACTCACCCACAAGCCTGCAATTTCCCAAGCATAAGGCTTATTTTTTACTACGTCATGAAGCATGAAAGTCGTCTAGAATACCCCCTTTAATACGCCGAGCTCTTCGAGGGCACAGACCGTGTTTTATTCATCATTGTATCCCCAGCACTAGCATACTGCACATGCACAGCAGACACTCCATAAATTTGATTGACTGGAATGAAAGCTCTGAATACCTTCGTGGGAACAGGGCCATGGCCAGCAGGCATCTTAACCAGAACTGGTTGCCAGGTAAGAGCAGGATAAACAGAGAGCTCCTGCATGGTAAATGCAGCTGCCTAATATGGACTTGGGTCTGCGGCGCCTGCATCCCGGCGCCCAGCACAATACTCCATGTGAGCCCTGAATGTGTGAAGATGCAGAGAGATCTACAAATGAGGCCTTCTGAGAGTTCACTGCACAGGAAAGGGCAGCACTGCAGTAGACACCGCAGAGTGTTATGAGCCACAGGCAAGCCCCCAGCAAGCTACGGAAAGAGTTCAGGCCACAGCATTATTTCTTCTCCACTTTTACCTACCAGGACAAAGATATACTAATACCATTAGCAGATTCACCTCCATCAACCACTGCATCAGCGAGTCTTCCATTTAATGGCTAAATTAAAATTCTTCTGAAAACCTTGCCTCAACCAACCCTGAAATCTTCAATCTTCTTCTCAGTTTTACAATTAAACTCTATCTTTTTTCTTCTCACAGAACCATTTGGAAAGGTTTTGAGTTTTTAAATAATTATACTAATACACAAAAATTAACACTTTCTATAAAAGTATTTTTAACCCAACTCAACCTGCCAAGATTTTGGTAAAACCTTTCAATTACCATATGCCACCCACACACAGACCCGTGGACTGGACAGACGTTCCATCCAGGGACAGCACTTAGAGCTGATTAAAGGGCCTGAAGGTGATGACAAAAATATGCTTGGTTTACAAAAACAGGAAACATGGGATGTAAGGGCACATCTGTGAACAGAAAAAGCACAAATGTGCAGAGGAGAAAGCTGCTTTCGATTTGCATTATTACCACCCGAGTTCTGAACGAGGTGGCTCACTATTCGAGTGTGGCCGTGGCGTGGCATTCTGAGGGACCATGTATTTATCATGTTCTGGGTACTTTTTATTGTAAAATACGGAATGAAACTACCAACAATAAAAAGGAGCTGATTTTAACCTTTTTTATTATTGTTGTTTTAAGACAAAAAATGTTACATTATAGAGAAATTCCTGATGGTGTAAGTTTAACATCACAGTCTGAAGTCTAGGTGGGAACAAATTCCTGAATTAAACGTATGTTCCATTCTAAAGTCTATCAAACCAAAGAACTTCCAAGAAGATGAATGATGGAAATACGTACAGCTTGTATAAATTGGGTCATGCTACAAATAAATACAGTGGAGAGGCTTCAAACATGGTCTGCACCTTCACCTGCATCTGCTATAATCAACCTATAGGATTATTCAAGCTCTTTCATTTCAGTGAGAAGGTGTGATGATATTGTCAACCCAGGGTGTAAAACTGACTTGAAACAAACTGCTATAATCAGCTTCTCCAAGCCCACTGAACTGTACCAAAGGGCAGTATGTAATAATTAATGCAATTAAAGAAATGGTATGAGCCCACTATAGAGTTTAATTTGTTCAAGCTGAAGAATAAAGTTCATTTAAAATAACTGTTACCACATTTATTTATGGACATGACTATATGCAACTCTATGCTTAAACAGCATAAAACAACTTCCAAAGTCAGGTCTTTAATGTAAATTGAGATAATTATCCCCAGATAATTCTTGGACAAAACTTAACAAAAACTATAAATAAATGTAAAAATTAGAAAAAAAATCACACATAATTCAACTCCCTTCTACCCTCACGGTCATTTTAGAAGTAAAGATATAAACACTTAATAGAAGTTGGGTTGGGACAGGGTTAGGAAATATGACAGTATACAAATTTAGCTTCCTTTGTGCTGTTCAATTTTTTATCAGGTGCCTGTATTGTGATTTTAATTTTTTATAAATGAATATATATATATATATATATATATATATATATATATATACACATACACACACACACACATATACCTTCCAGACTCTACTCTGGGTAAATATTTTTTAAAAACGGAAATTGTGATTACACTGTGTGATTAACATTAAAAACATTCGTACTTAGGGAGATAGAAAGACAATCTCTCTCACCTTGGCCCCCTCCTCCCCACCCGCTGGTTTTCTTCAGCATGAAGGGTGATCAGTAATGTCTACAAGTGAAAGCATCAGGCAAAGTGTGGCCTGGTCTCTCCCTCTCACGCAATTGTTTTCTAGGTTTCACTCATCTCGGTGGCCAAGGACGTTGCAACATCAGTAAGATTTAAATGCGCATCCACCATCAGGGGTTACGCAGTGCCGAGTTAGCACAGCGATGAAAGCCCGAGCCTGGCTGCAAACCTGGTGTCTTGACTTCCCGCTCCGCCCAGCCCACCCACCGGCCCACCACAGTTGTCTGTTGTTATCAGCCTTTTTCCTATCCCCATCTGCTTTCTGACATGGGGGTTAGTCCTCAGCTTTGCCCAGCAGTGTGATGACTTTCGGCTGTTTGCCTACCTTTTTCTCTCAGAGGGAGTCCCAAACGTTTGCAAATCAAAGTCAGGAATACATTACTCCCAACCTGATTCTGCACATGAGTCCTCTGCGTTTTGCTTTATTTTTCACTTTAAATCAAGGCAGTTTGTTGGGCTGAGTCTCTTAATGATTTGTGCAAAGTGTTCTCCCCATGGACAATTCGACAAGATGCACTTAAATGCCCTTAAAAGATGCACTCAGATGCATTAAAAGCACTGAGGCATACTCCCTTTGGAGGAATAAGGAACTCTCACACCCCATCACATTGGATATACCTGCTTATGTTTCTGCTTTCCCGTCTGCATCGTCCTTTCTGCCTGGGGAATGTGCTGGTTTCAAAGAAACTATGTACTGTAGAAGCCCCTGGACTTGTGAATTCTTTGCAGCAAAGAAAAAGAAAATTCAATAACAGTTTTGTAACTATATGATCAAAGGGGTTTTATAAAAAAGCAAAACATCTGAAATATTAAAAATCAAAATTAGAAAGAAAACGTATACGAAAAAGTGCCTAAATGCCAAGTAAAGTCAATCATTTAAATTGGCAAAGTGCTCAAAAAGAAACATAGTTTACTTTAATTAAAAACATCAGAAATGAGGCTTTCTCTCTTTGATCAATCTATTTCATTGCTTTTAATGCTTTATTTAAAAATATAGTAAATGACAGCACTATGTAAGAGTCACTACAAAATTTTTGGAATGCCTCACATTTGTTTATCTTTTCCAGGCCCCTAAGTAAGGATGTCTAAATTGTTTGATGCAAATGTTACTTTGTCCCCAGTAAGTGCACAGGTCAGTGTCACATGTCAGAAGAAAGGCCATGAAGTGTACCAGAGGAGGTTCATTTGTGACTACAGTTAATAATTATTTTTCATAGGAATAATTCCAAAATTTTATTTGTGAAATAAAGATAAAACTGAAAATGGGATTTTAATACTGTGCATAACATTTTAAACATCAATAAGAAACCAGTATAAAGCACAAACCCAAACTAAAGATCTGGGGGCAGGGGAAAGAAATACATGTATGCATGGGACAGAGAGAGTCATATTTCAAGTTTATGGATAAGCTGCTTATTTTATGGAATAAGAAAGATTTGGGGCTTAATAAATAATAAATACACTAAAAAGCAAGCTATTTGAGTAAGCTACTGTTTATCATTTGAGAGTTTATAAAATAGTAATTTTATAAGTATGCTGTTCTTTAATTTTGCATACTATATCTTATTACTGACAATATCTCTGCATTGCCTGCAAGGTACAATTACTTATTTTTCAGTTGCACTTCAAATGAAATTAATTTGACATCATTACACACAGCTTCCTTTTGGGACAAAGGCTACCACTCACTGGAGAACCAGCTGGGAGTCCCTCGGGTACAGAGTGAAGCTTTTTAGTGACCAGTCCCAGAATTTGTAAGAAATGTTTATAACAATAACAACAATTCCTCAATTAAGTCCTCACTTTCTGGACATGTGAAAGAAAATAGGGACATGGAAATAAAATCTGATTTTAAAGAACACTCCTCAGAAACCAAGCAGGGAGAAGGGTGGGAGTTAAGGGCGCTGCCTTTGAGGTGGTGCTAATTTGGGCTCATGTCTGACACCTCGCTGCAAACCCAGAAACCTGGGAAATCACCAAACCTATCCAAACCTTTGTGTCCTCAGGTGTACAGGGAATACAATAGTACCTATTCTGTAAGACTGTTAGAAGGATTTTCTGAAATAAAGAACATAGAGTTGCTATTCAGTAATAATTTCATCATTACTGTGCCTGCCCAGCATCTCTGGTAGCAACGAAAGCTCCTCCTTCACTCCTCCTGGGCCACAAAAGCTCATTAATTTACTTAGAATAAGTCATTTACCTGATAGGAAGTTGACCCACCCTGAGAATACATAAATTATTTGTTAAATTTTAGAAAATACTTTTTAAATACTTGTATAGAGAAAATCAAAACATAACTTCTCCCATCCTCACTTTTCCCTGTTTTTACCACTCACAATTTGGTAGGCTTTCTTCAAAATCTTTTCTCTGTATTTATAAATGTATATTTTAGGTGGTCATTTTTTTCCTCCAAAATACATCATGCCACACAAACTGTTCTGTAAATGATTTGCTTTACTTAAAAATATAAAATAGACAATATTACTCTTTTTAATGCATGCCTAGTGTTTCATATGGTGAATATACTTAATTCAAGCACTCATTGCATTGGATACTTGGGTGATTCCAAATTTTTCACCATTAAAAAAAAGAGGGTGTTCTAGTATTTCTGTAGGATGGCTTTTTAGAAATGGACTTGCAATGTTCTTAATTAATTTGAAACTTACTTTGACACTGGTTATCTTGATCAGAATGACATCAGTTCATAAATAGGCTCATAATGATACCAAGCAGGGCAGATGAGAGACAGCCTCCACTGGCATTTAGAGCATTTTTTTTCTTCTTGGATTCAAAATGGATCCGTTGTATATGAATGCTTTCCCCTATTTTTGGTGCACAGACAAAGCTGATGTGCCTAAAGTACATGTTTAGGATTCTAGACTTGGTTTAAGTCAAATGCCTGATTGGATGGGGTCCCTCTGCAGTATTAAAACTGCTCTAATTGCATTCTTCAAGCCAGCTGAAGGCTGACAGCTTCCGCTCCCGGCTCATTATCAGAGCACTTCAAGGGGCTCCATTATGAACAGAGCACCTGGTCCAAATTTATTTCAACGGCCCAGAGCAAAATGGGAAGGTGCTTAATGTTCAACCACAATGGTGACATTTTTATGAGATATCCAAGGTTCAGAAACAAATAAATGAAAGGTTTGAAAGGAGCACGAACAGAAACTGTGACAATAAAAATTCAACATTAATATATCAACTTAAAAACATATACCACCCATACACTTGGGGTAAGGCCAAAGGTTCACTGCAGGCTAACCAGAAAGCAAAAGGAGAAAGAAGACCAATACTCAATTCCTCCCATGACAGGGCTCTCTAAAAAGGCTGGTGAAATTCTAAAAATGTTTAAGGAAATCAGAATGAGATGCGGATTTCTGAATTCTGGTTAGGATAATCATGTTCTCTAAATGCTCCAAGGTGGTAATAAAACAAAATTCAACCAGAATTCAGAGTATTCTAAATGTACTATGTTCACACCTTTTCTCTGATTTGCTTACAAACTGCTCTTTCATTTAAATATTTCCCCGTGGAAATGAATAAATTAAGGATTCTTACACAGATGTTTCCATAAGAAAACACTGTATAAATGTGTATATAGAACTTTTTAACAAATGTATGTTAGGAAAATTTTCCCAGGTAGACCACAGTAGGTCCAAAGTAAACATTATATCCTATTGTAGAAATCCCTATCTAGTGACTTCTTCTTAAGTGGGATTTTGCTCTCCGTGGCTGAGTGCTTGCAGAGAGCTTAGTATGCGGACGACAACCCATTTCAAAACCCTGCAACCCAGCTGCAGAGCATTACAGAGCTCTACCCTCCACTAAGAATCTGTTTAAAGAAACGTTTAAAATAAATATTTGTATTCTTTCACTAAACATAACAATGACACACTGGAACCTAAAAAAATGATGAATGAAAAATTGTAACACTTGCACTTTACAGTGGGGATGCTGACTAAACTGGACCTACACAGACTCAGAAGACTGACTAAAAGTTTAGTCTCTGAAGAGAAAAAGAGAACAATTAATCAAATGCATGGAAATTTTTTCCAGTGATTAGTTGCTGTTGGTCTTCAAATTTTGTATTTCTGAAACATTTTCCTTATTAAGCCAACCACACAACTATGCAACACATTAATTGGCCTCACTATAAAGGCTTTATTTTACTGATTTAAAAAGATAATTAGGCAGCACCTATTTTTCACATATTGATTGTACCTATTTGGTTTCAGATCTGAATTCATGAATCACTGGGCAGTTGGAATAACCACAGACTGCTACTTGAACTTGTTTTCCTTTTCTTCAAAAAATGAATAAAAGTTCTCAAAATAAACACCTGAGAGAATCACCTAAACTATAACCAAAATGACAAAATTCTGTTAGAGAAAATTCTGTAAGTCTTCAGCAATGTGATCACTTGTCTGACTGCCTACTGGCCACCTAGTACTATAGTTCTTAGATTCAGACACTTAGAAAAATCGCTATTTGGATGTTTGATAACAGTATTTCATTTAGTTCTAATTTAGACATGTTTATGCCTTTACCAGATTCTGCTGCCTCCTTTGAAATGAAAGAACCGGCATTCTGGAAGTCTACAGGGAACTTCCAAGTTCACCATGGAACCTGCAAGGAGCAGTCATTCGGATTGTGTAGACCTGGTTCCTGCTCTCTCCTTCAGTTTGACCCTTCTCATTATCTTCCCCATCTCTGAACTATTGAAAACAACTATATATATAGCCTAACTCAAAAGTGAGATTGGTTATTTTAACAACTATCAGTACGCAACAGATCTGCTTCTCTTCTTGTCCACTTTTTTCCATTTCTTCCGAATTTTTGTATCATTGCCTAGTTATGTGAGGAAGTGGGAAGGATTATACTATCTAAATTCACAACTATATATATAGCCTAACTCAAAAGTGAGATTGGTTATTTTAACAGTGGTTATTAATGATAAGAAATTCCCAGTTTTCCTCTTCTTTCTAGAATGGAATAAAACACAGGGGTCTCAAAAACTAACATAAGATGCTGTGTCCAATGAAAAAAATGGAAGCTGCTGACAAAGAACAGATGGTTTCTAGACTTGTACAGTCTCCCAGATGTACTTCAGGAGGTTACTGGGATGATAATTATGCACTATTTATGGGCACAGTGGTATAGTGGAAAGAGACCTGGATTCAAGCACTGGATGTCATTTATTAGCTGTACAACAGTATGCAAGTAATACTTAAGCCTTCCTAGCGTTAGTTTATCCATCCATAAAATGGGAGTAACTATGCCTGCTTTATCTCTCACAGAGAGCCACTTCAACCATCACATACATATGTTACAAGGCTTTGTAAACTGGAAACTAGAGTCACAAACGTGAAGTGTCATTGCTACTGGAGCAATTTCTATACAATCACCTGTGCTGCCCTCTTGTGGTGATCTAGCTGTAATGCTACTCAAAAGGCAAAGAAAACTCGTCAGATTGTACAGTTAGTCAGATTATGTTTATGTAATCAACCAACTTTTACTAGAGAGAGGGCTACCTGATATGGGATATAGAATGCAAAGGATCTAGTAGGGTTTTTTCCCTTGGTGCAATCCC
This sequence comes from Dasyprocta punctata, assembly GCA_004363535.1. Taxonomy (NCBI): domain Eukaryota; kingdom Metazoa; phylum Chordata; class Mammalia; order Rodentia; family Dasyproctidae; genus Dasyprocta; species Dasyprocta punctata. The sequence goes on from RJWM01010314.1 coordinate 61,270, forward strand.
AGAGACTGCATTTCAAGGACAGCATAGAAAGTAAGAAAAAAGATCATAAATTTGTGAACAGTGAATTTAGATAGTATAATCCTTCCCATTTCCTCACATAACTAGGCAATGATACAAAAATTCGGAAGAAATGGAAAAAAGTGGACAAGAAGAGAAGCAGATCTGTTGCGTACTGATAGAAAGTCCTACTTCCTTCCCTACTTTGAATATATTCAAATTGGTGAAACTGTTTATGATCTGTAGGAACAGAAAGCCATCTACTAATCTGCCTGTATTCTACAACTAGAATAACACACTTTGACAACTGGTAGGGACCTAAGATATTCCAGTGGTTCATCTAAGAAATCTCTAGGATCCTGATAATTTAAAAGACTTGCTTAACTTTGACTTGGACCACTGAACTCCAGTACAGCACTCCCCATCAGGCCAGGGGCCTTTAGCTCCCACTTTTCTCACATTTTAACTCTGTTCAAAATATATCCCACAATAAAAAATAAAAAGGGCTGGGGTGCAGCTCAGTGGTAGTGCCTCATTTCTCCCAGTACTGGTATAAAACAACAGGACATATTGGAAGACACTGGAAAACTAAGCCATGGGGAGCAATATAAAATATCAGTAGTATCACTTAGAATAATTCATTATGATAAATCATGAAAGTAACAAGTCCTTAAAAATGATTTGAGGTGACTGGCGTGGACCCCAGGAAGAGAAAGAGATGGGCCTCTTGGGAGCCCACCCTGCCGGGCCTGAGCACCTCCAACCAGAAGACAACTAAGTCTGCCTTCTGGGGGCCTGCGAGATCGGTGTGGACCCCAGGAAGAGAAACATGCCCCTGCACCCCCCCATATACCTACCGGCGCATGGGCTAAGAATCAAGGACAAAGCTCTGCCCCCCCCACCCCCACTCCATAAAGCAACCTGCTTGTTTGGAGGTCTGGCTAAATTGATAGCAACTAAGGTACATAAAACAACTAAATGCTAGTATTGTTTTGTTCATTTTGCAGGTCTGGGGCTGGCAGCCTGAGTATCCCTTTGGAAGATGACAGTACACAATGCAGCAAAAATGGGGGAATTCTCTTCTGTCTTGTCTTTGAGGCCCAATATTGTTCTCATCGCTTTGCTTTATTCTGATTAATTTTTTTTGGGACTTATTTATTTTGTACTCTGTTTTTATTGGTTTTATTGTTTTTTTTTTTTTGTTTGATTTTACTATACCTGTTGGAATGGTCAACTATTCTGAAAATAACAAGATATACTATAGTAGCTATTGTTTTCATAGTATCTTTCTTTGAAGTTCTGTACCAGTTCTACTGCTTTGTTTTGATTGACTTTGTTCTGTTTTGTTTTGCTGGATTTTACTATCTTTAAAATAAAAAACAATGATTTGAGAAGTTACTTGCAGACTAGCAAGAATTTAAATAACAGAAAAAATGACTGGCTATAAACAAATCAATATGTGCTTGTTGAGGAGCAGGAACTCAAGAACTTGATTCCTCTCTGAAAGTTTAAGTTAAGACATATTTAACTATACTCACTGTATAGTAGGCCCTGTTTTAAATGCACTGCCCCTTATAGTTTTATTGTTAACACCTAACATGCTATTAACTTTCTTCAGTGACTGTAGCATAGGTTTGCAATAAGCCATGTTGATTGTTCAGGTGGCAATACTGACCAGAGAAGTGATCCATTATGATAGCAAAAATTTCTAAAAGAAATAGAGTAAGTTGGTGGTTTTGCTGAAAGTCAAGAAAACCCTGTGGGACAACCAGCTGGCAGAGCTGGAGGTACTTTGCATCCCTTTCACTTCAGGGCAGCAGGGGACTGGTTGGGGTATGACCCAGACGAGTTAGCTTTGGGGACAGATTAGGTAGACTGTCCTCAGTAAGTCTGACACAGAGCCCCACTAAGATGCCCACACCAGGATGGGGAAAATCATGTGCCAATGGGCAGTGTGTGGAAGGCAGTGTAACTGACTTGGAGGATGGTGCTTTGGCTTGGAGAACACTCAGGAGAGAATAAGCAGGGTAGGAAGAAACAAGCGGTCCTGGGGACCAGAAGCTTTTTTCAAAGTCATGAGCAGCACCAATGAGGCAAAAACCAGTATGCCACTAGCTACCAAGCTCATCCATGCTGCTGAGTCAGGGTTTTAGAGATTTAGAAGTGACCTGGGACTGTAGAATACAGTGTGTATACACTTGGGTCAGCTGGAGCTGCCTGGAATACTCTGGTGACCTCTGCTCTACCCCTCAGGAGCCTGACACCCCAAGAGAAGATGAGTGGCAAGATCTGGGCAACATAGATGTGCAGGAAGTTAGTAAAATGTGAGAGGAAGACGTGTGAAATACTCAAACTGTTCTGTTTCCATCTTCACAGAGAGGAAAAAAATTAACACAGACTAAATTTTCTCTATTCCTATTAATTCACATATTTCAATAGTCTCATAACAACACAACCCTGTACTTTCATGGTTTCTTTTCTTTTTTTTTTTTTTTTGCTCACCCATGTTTTTATTAAGGTAAGTGTCACATATATATACAACATTTATTAAACATTATATATAACATTTATTAAAACAAATACATATATATATTTCTGACAAATCTGCAAATCTGTCTTCTGCATTCTAAAAACCCATGTTTACAAATTCATACAATGTTCGATTCTGCCCTAAGCCATAGTCGCACACTAATCACCATCCCCATCCTCCTCTGTCTCCTTCTGATCAGACAGGATGAGCCTCCTGGTCCCTAGAGAGGGAGGGTCAGCTTCCCAGCCCCTCAGCCTGAAGCAGTGGTAAGAAGATGTAGCTTCAGCCCCCTGCATCCCTTAAGAATAAGGATCAAAGTAGGAGTAAAAGCAGGACAGGAGAAGTAAGATAAAAAGCAGACCAGAAAATTCGTATTTTAAAATAGAAAGTTTCAATTACACAAAATCAGTGAAAGGTTATTAAGGTCCTTTAAAACAATAAACCCTGACTATTCATTCTTTTCTGTAAATGGGCTGTGAGTAGAGCATCCCCTTC
>RJWM01010315.1:0-63987 GCA_004363535.1 Dasyprocta punctata
TAGCCTGGTCCTCAGTGTGGGGAAACATTCCATATCCCCTGGTCCCCAATGTGTGTGCTTTTTTCTTGAGGTGTAAAGACATCGGTGAGGGTCACAACACTCTAAAAACTTCAAGGACTACTACTTTAGAGGATGGCCTATTTAATATCAATAACAGATAAAACTTATTTTTTTTATAGAAATGTAAGTAGGTTAAGTACTTAGACTGAAAAGAAAACTTGTTTGAGAAGCTTGCTTACTTTGCAGATACAAGAGACAGTTGAACATTTCAGTCAAGCTACAACAGATTTGGGAAACCTGTGGGGCAGGAACAACTATAAAGTTTCTTCTTTTTTGTCTGTTGCTTTTGTCCTGCAAACTACATGTTTTTTAAAGTGGGGATTTGTCCCTACTTAATTAAAGATTGAGTGGTCATTTGTGTCACAATTTTTTTTTTTCCTATCCTGATTGTTTAGTTGTTGAATATGTATATTTGAAACCATTAAAGCATTTGTTAATGTTACATAAGCTGATTTTGTGTTGGTACCTTATTTTACCATGAATAATTTTTGTTCTACATAACAGTTCTTAATTTGTTTAGAGTTTTATTAAAGATGGTACCAGGGATCAAACTCACAACCTCACGCTGAGCCAAACTCCTGGCCCTAATTTCTTTGAGGCAGAGTTGCACTATATAGTTCAGGCCGGCCTTGCTCATGTTGTAGCCCAAGCCAGCCTTGAACTCACAACGCTCCACCTACCTCAGCCTCCCCAGTGCTGGGATTAAAGGCGTGTGCCACCACACCTGGCTTAAAGATGGTATAGTTTTTATTAACAAGAACAAAATAATCTTACAGCTATATGCATATAGAAGCAATACTGAACATTTTATGTTAAAATTTATATTAGCAACTGTCTTGAGATTTCAGGGAAATACAGTGAAATTTAAAACTTAAGCAGTTTTGTTAAACATGTGAAATTAGTATTTGACAGAGATTCTGGAAATTCAGATCTTGGAGAAGTGATGGTACATTAAATCACAATTGAGTACGCATGATTTTAAAATAACATACGACTTTTGAAAGTAAAAAGAAAACTGTAAACACACACACACACACACACACACACACACACACACGCACACAATACTTAAATATACAATTGGTTAAAAACAAAGCACGCCCTGTAATCCCAGCACTTAGGAGGCTGAGACAGGAGGATCACTGTGAGTTCAAGACCATCCTGAACTACATAGCAAGACTCTGTCTCAAAAAACAACAAAAAAAAAACAATAAAAATCAAAAGTAAAAACAGAACTTCCTGTGTGAGTGACCTTTATTAAATTTGACCCTGGATTCCATACATCTTCATTTTATATGATGTACATTTGTGATTAAAACAAAAATAGTCTAATACTCTTTAAAGTACTTTGCATAGAAATATGTAAATCTTCCATGGCACCCATTATTTTTAAAGTGTTTTGTGATTTAAGAATCTGTTCAGATCTTAGATTTTAAAAAATATTTTAAATATTTATTTTTTATTTTAATATTTTATATTTTAATATTTATTTTTGTATCTGAAAAATAGAATCATTTTGTTTGTTTTTCGATTTTTGAGGTAGGGTCTTCCTGTGTGTTCATGCTGTCCTTGAACTAGCTGTGTAGCTAGCCTGGCCTCAAACCTGTGACTCCCCCACTTCAAGCCTCTGAGTGCTGTCAGGCCTGTGCCACCACAGCTGGCAATAGCATACATTTTTAAAGATTCCTTTTTCCTATTTTACTAGTTTGACTATTATGTGTTATGATAGAAAATAGCCGAATAGGAAAAATGGTTGTAAAATGACAATTCCATTTTTTTTCTTGTTTCTTGACAGATTATTAACAAATTCAAACAGACTTACAACAACCAGAAATGCTGTGTGGGCCCTTTCAAATTTATGTAGAGGCAAAAACCCTCCTCCAAACTTTAGTAAGGTATGAGTAAAACAAATTAAGAGATCTGTACCCATGAACTTTTAAGTTTCTTTATAATAGTTTTTTTTTTAAGTTGAGGTAGACTAATTTTTGATATTAATTACGTTCTTTATTGACTGGATAGTATTTGCACATTCACAAAATTCAAAAGCTTTATATTAAAAGGAAAATTTTGCTTTTCTTCTCCTACCCCTTCCTTGAATTCCTCTGCCCAGAGGCAACCGCTATAACCGGATATTTATGTATCTGGGAGTTGAAATTAGAAATCTTCTAAACTAATTCTTATCATTTATAGGAAATTAAAACCCCCTCCCCCCAAAAGATTAAGCATACAGTATTGATTGTAAAATTGAAAATGTGAAATTGTCCAGATACTCAAAAGTTTAGCATTCCTAGTATGTGGAACTTATCAGGTGATATAAAATGTATGTCTGTAGAGAGAACTCTTTGTCAGTATTTGTGGCCACTTTATTCATAATCGCCAAAGCTGGGAATGGTCCAAAAGTGATTAGTTGGTGTGTGTATGAATGACTTGACATGCACTAACGTGGACATGCACAAGCCACTGATAAGCAGGAGTAAACTGGTTAATTTCAAAAGGATTCATGTAAATGAATGGAGCCAAACACATATGCTGCATCTTGTATGTTTTTGGAAAAGACAAGGCTATAAAAATAAAAATAAGATTGGAGTCAATTTCCTCTGTCAGGCAACCTGCAAAGGGGCAGAAGGGAAATTTTTGGGATGATAGAAATAGTCTGCATTTTTGTTGCATGTTTATGCAACTGTATTCACTTGTTAGTGTAAATCGATGTAAGTAAAAAGAAAAACATTCAATTATGTAACTAAAGAGAGTTCAGTTTTACTGTTTGTAACCACTTCTGTAAACCTGATTTATTTTTAAAAAATCATCTTTTCAAAGAAAGAGAAATGAGGTGTTTAATCCTTTGATCATGGCTCAAAGTAAATTTTTAGTGTTAAAACATTGAGTGTGATTTATACCTTACATAATAATAATATATCAGTGTTAAATTTCTTAGCCATAATGCTTATGTGTATTTATGTATATGGAGAGTGTTCAGACGTGGCAAAATGTTAACATCTGGATCTCGGTGAATAACATGGGTATTGATTGTACTTTGTTTGCAAATTTTTTGTATGTTTGAACTTTTTCAAAATAATATATTGGGGAAGGAAATGTATCACTTCTTTGATACCATCTTCTCTATGCTGCTGTTTGTCACCTGGTTTATTGCAGTAACCTCCTAAAAACATCTTACTTTCTCTTTGCCCCAACATAGTTTCTATTCCAAAAAAAGCAACCAGAATGATTGTTACAATATCATTTCTACTGCTCCTTTCTTCACAACCATACAGTGGCTCCTTAATGTTTTATTTTTTTATTTTTTATTTTTTACATGAACATAAAGACTCATTTATTTGCTTTTCTTAGGTCAGTGGGACAGAAAACCAAAATGTATGGATGCCACTCCCATTTATGACCTCTGCTTTTATACTTTTAAAATCCTTAATAAGGCGCTATGTTAATATTTACTGACCACATGAAATAAGCCCATTGACTCCTTAGTGTTTTAATAAAAAAAAAATTTTTAAATGTTCTATAAGAATTTTATCATCTGGTTTTCTGTTATTTTTTATTTTATTTATTTTTTATTCAGTTTATTGGTACATTTTGGGTATACATAATGATCCACATTCATTATAGGGAATTTGTACCTATAGATAATATAACATGATTCTTATTTTTTTCATTCCCCTACGCTCCCTTCAACCTCCCTCCCCCTCATATACAAAAGATTTGTTTCCATTTTTTCCTTTTTTCATTTTTTTCCTTTTCCCTTCATTTCCCTTCCCCTCTCCTTAGATCCCTTTCCCATTTGAACATTTTCTTCCTATTTCACAATATATATTATACATTTTGGTCCTTATTTCCCCAGAAAGGATGCAGTATTTACATGTGTGTCTGATTTATTTCACTTCAGAGTATGACCTAAAGGTGCATCCATTGAGCTAGAAATGTCTCAAGTTTATCCTTTAAGGCGTAGTAATATATAGGATTCAGGACCAGACTAGATGGAAAACACAGCATCAGAGGAACTTTGGAAGGCATACAGCTTTATTACGCTAGTGGGCCGAAGGGAATCTCCGTTCCAAATCATCAACCCCATCTTGAGATTAGCAGTCACTTATATAGGTTTTCAGAAGGAGGTACAAAAGACAGATAACAGGATATTCTATAATTGGTTACAAAGGCTGGGTCATATGTTGTCAGGCAGATTTATTCTATGTAAGCTAATTGGGATCACTGTTGTATAATGGGGGGGTTCAGGATTGTGGTGAGCAGGAAGAATAATGATTGTCTTTAACCGAGCTAGTCTGTCCTTGAGAACTTGAAAGCAAGCTAGTATCACAAGATGCACTGTCTGACTGAGTTACACTTACCTTACAAGTTGCAACTGGCATGGGGTATGTCAAGGCTTAGCTGAGTTTTGTAGTTTTTTATTTTTATTTTATTTTATTATTTTTTTTTTTTTTGCGGCACCAGGGATTGAACTCACAACCTCGAGCCTGCTAGGGCAGGCGCTTAAGGCACTGAGCCAAACTCCCGGCCCTGGTTTTTTTTTGAGGCAGGGTCGCACTATGTAGCTCAGGCCGGCCTTGCGCTCGCGTTGTAGCCCAAGCCGGCCTCGAACCCACAACGCTCCGCCTACCTCAGCCTCCCGAGTGCTGGGATTAAAGGCGTGCGCCACCACGCCCGGCTAAGTTTTGTAGTTTTTTAAATTATGGAAACAGACTGCACTTCCAGTCCCATCCTTGAATAGTATTTAGAGATACAAGTTTTAAAATTTTCTTTACATTCAAAATTGCCTTTATGCTCCCTTCATTTTTATGGGGAAGATTTTTCTTCCCCAGTTTCCTCAGTATCCTCAGTTTCCTCAGTACTAAGGAGCTGGTAAGGGAAAATAACTTTTAAAAGGAGTTAGTACTTTGCTTTAAAGCAGTCAGGAAGCATGTCAGAGTGTGGATCATACAAAGGCCTAGACAAAGGACCATCAGGAGAGCCATTAAAGGCCCAAGAATTATGTAGGAGAGAACAAAAACAGTCTTCTGATGGGGTTACCAGTCTGTTGGAGTCCTGATCCAGGGAATGGTAACAAACACTGAGATTAACAGGAGATAAGAAACCAAGAACCAGGCAGAGTAACAGTACTAAACAAATGGACTATATGATTATATTGACTGTACTGTAGTTACACAAATGTAGAAGAGAGAGAAGGTGATTTTGTGGGAGACTTTCCAGTTCTCTGGGAATGCAGCCCAGAGTCCTGAAGCTAATACGATTTTCAACAAAAGGAACTGATACCCAAATTGGGTAACAAAACGTGAGTCAGTTAGGACAGGTATTCCAGTGTACAATGTCTGTCTAATCTTTAGCTGTGCATTGAACTACCAGCTTCTGGAGTGGCAGGAGCAAGGCTTTGAAAAGTACATTGTGTCTTCAAGGTAGTCTCAAGGATTCATCAGGACAGGCTTTCCAACAATCGTCAGGATGAGCCCACTTGATACTGGAGTGGTGAATCCAGGGCTGAATCTCTGCCAATTTTTTTGTGCCCTGTGGCTCCTTAGCTGCCCAAGCTGGCCACCAGAGTGTCACTCCCCTAAAGACGGCCCAGCTGTCCATATCCACCTATAGGGGGTCTTTTTTATGCATCACAAGCAATCATCTTGTCTGCAACTCTGCCTGTTGGCTTAACCTGCCTGTTTTGGTTCCAAACCAGAGTGCTTTCATATGGGGCTGGAGAGCAGCTGCTGTCCCTCCCAGGGTTGGGTCACACATGACCAGACCCATCAGTATATCCAGCATCAGCCAGAGATCCCTCTTTCCTTTCTGTATTGGGACTAGGGGTCAAGTCCTGTAGTTGTTCTCCTGGACGGGTTCTTGGGCCGTATACATCATGAATCTCAAAACCATTGCCAGTTTGGCTGCCAACATGTTAACCAAGAAAGGCTGCTGTTGGAGGTACATCCCCCAAAGCATGAGAGTGGGCGCCTGTGTCATTCCACTCTTGGGATGGGTTGTTCACATCTGTATCAGCCCTCTGTCTGTCCTCACAGGCATGTACAGCAGCATACACTACTGCTGTTTCTCAATCAGAGAATATCAGCTCTCAGCTGCCTTCTATAACTGTGACTAAAACCCATCAGGGTGCTTCTGTTTTTCCTGTTCTTGTCATAGGCCTCGACCAAATCCATTGTCATCCACACTGACGATTAGGATACATGGCAGGTTAGGTTCACTGACTCACAGGGCTTGCATCTACAACAACCCTCTTTGAGTCCTGAAAAGCAGCTTCTACTGCGTCTATCCAACAAGCAGCAAACAGCCTCCACTGCATCCGATCAACCCCATGCCCTTTTAGGGTCATCTCATAAAAAGGACACAGCATGCTAGCTAGGTGCAGTACATCTACTGGAAACCCACATGCCTGTAATTGGTGTACTGTCATGGGTCTGATCTTAGCCAACCAGGTAACACCCAAGAATTTGACAGACAAGCCAGGTCCCTGGACCTTGTCTTCATTTGTGGCTCACCCCCATGCCAGCAAAGCTTTCTTAGACTGTGTACAGTGGCTTTCAAATCTGGAAGGCAATCAGGTTAACATAATATCATTAATGCAAAACAGTGACACAGAGTATGGCTTGGCCCAAGTGGCCAGGTTCTGAGCCATTAGGCCATGACACAAAGTTAGGCTATGCAAATAGCCTTGTGGCAACATTTGGAAAGTCCATTGCCTGCCCTCCCAGGTGGATGGAAATTGGTCCTTACTGCCAGCATCAGGGTAAGATTTTACAGTCATTCGCCACAATTCAAGTGGCTCTTGCAAGGGCCATATTGAAGGGCTCACCCCAACTTTTTAAATTTCAAAACAGTCTCTCCCATCTAATGCTCTGCAGGCAGCTGGTGTATAACATGTGGCTTGTGGGAGAGTCAGTGGTGTGTGGTGTGAATGGCCTTGGACTGTGGTTTTTACCATGAGAATTCACCACTGGAATTCTCCCCATGAGGCGTCAAGCCAAGTACCAGTCAGTATGTCCACCCTTAGTATGTGTTCAGCAACTGGGGAAACATAAACATCATACATGCGTGGGGGCAAATGCTTGATACCCACAGTCACCTGGGTCTTCTGGACCATGATGTAGTGAACTCCGTACCCTTTTATGCATGCAGTGTCCTGTAAAATTGTCTGGGTTGCTATATATCAGCATTGACTCAGCAACAATGCTAATATACATATCTACCAATGTTAGTACACACTGCATGTGTTTTAGGGACTAGTAAATAGTTCCACATGTGGCATCCAGTCTTCCAGGACCCCCAAAACTCAGGTAGCATGGCCTGCCTCCTAATCGGTAAAAGGAGGCCAGTGTCACTTCTTCCAGCTTTATTGGGGCTGATTTGACCTTGTGGTCCTAACCCATTGGCCAGTATTCCTGCTTAGGGCACAACTGCCCCGCCAGAGTCAGCAGCATATCCAGATGCTGCCTGTGTAACTTACCTGCCGCTGGGCCAGCACCCAGCAGGTCTGTCCAAATCTGGCATTGACCCACCTTTAGTGGCCCCACAGCCTATCCTTGGGGGGATGGCCCTATTCACCAGGGGCCCCCCTTCTTTTTTCTTTGCCAGTGCAGTTTTTACAGATCTCATCTTAATGTTGGTGCTTTACTTTTACATCTGCCAGTATGGCCAAGGCATCCCCAGCATCATGGATCGGGCGATCTTTAAAGAGGGCTCGAGGGACTGTCATTGACCCAAATGTGCTAGTTACCCACTCGCCGGGACCATGTCTTTCATGCATGCCATCAGCAGTTCCTCATCTGGGCTGCGGTACTACAGTGCAGACATCGCCTGCCATATGCCCAGTTCGTGTGGCACAGTTATCAAGTTAGATAGTGACTTGTTCCGGCAGGTCACCTGGCTTCTCCCAAGCCAGGTGATCCGCTGCCATCAACCAATTTCTCACAGTCTGATTACGTGTTTCTGGGGCCGTCCTCTGCACATCCTGCAGAACTCATCTCATAGAAGTATTACTGGCTATGCTGGCTATTTGGGACATCTCCTATGGGCTTACCCGTGTGTTATCAGCCTTATCATCCCACAGCCATAGCAGCCAGACAAGCACTGTTTCACTCATCTTCTGCTTACTTGTCTGGCCATCTCCCTCAGCTCCGTGGCTGTATAGGTTATGTATATTGTGTGCCAGGTAGAGGTAGGTGGCCTTCCCAGTCATCTCCCTGAAGCTGAGAGTTCCTGTACCTCCACTTTTTGATGAATAACTGGCCTAGCATGCAAAACCAGTGGATTTCCCCGGGGTTTTTTTGTTTTGTTTTGTTTTGTTTTTTGTTTTTTTCTTTTTCTGAACATGGGGACTTAACGCTTCAGGAAACATTTTTGGAGGAGGCAGTGTTTTTTACATTTTGCAACCTGAGCTCTACAACAGCCAGCCATAGCTCTAGGTCTTCCTCTGTCTGCTTCAGTTGGTCTACCTGCTGGACAAGGCCATCGGCCTCTTGATTTGTATAGCAGAAGAGAGTGAAAAAAGCCAAGCCATCTGCCCTGCTGTTTTACAGTAGGGCAGGAATTTTTCTGTTGCTTTCAAAGCTTGCAAGACATCCTCACTCCAAACAGACTGTTTCCCAGTCCTTTGGGTCATTCTGGCAAGAAGGTAGCTACAGGTCAGGTAGCCATGATGAGGCTGGGGTCACTTATTAGCCATTCCCCAACATTCTCCCTTGCTTTTGGGCACTGTTTCTTTAGCTGCCACAGGACCATTCATCTCAATGTCCCAAAGTCAATTTGTTTGCCTCCTTAAGAGGGCAGTTGCAGCAAGTACCCACAAACAGGGAGGCCCTTCTTTTGACATTGAGTCCAGTGTTTTAGACAGATAGGTGATTGGTCCCCTACAGGGACTAACAGTGTGAATAAGCATATAGAAGTTGAAAAAGTCCAAAAGAGTGAGGACAATCACAGAGGCATTGGCAGCTCAAAGTTCTTGAACTGACTTTACAGTTAGGAGAGGTATATTTTAACAGTTTGATAGTTTATCATCATATGACCAGCCATTTCCAAGAGACAGAAGCAACTGGATCTGGATCAGGAACAATACCTGGGCAACTAACACACTGAAGTATACTGACTGGGAGCATTAGTATTGTAGTGGGTTTAATTATTATAATTTTATCTAAATAGCAAGCACTTTGAAATATAAAGTATAGCAAAGCACTGTTATTTCTTATCAATTATGGTTGTCCTAGTAGTTGAATCCCTGTAGAATGTTAACAGATAGCAGTTATACAGTTTTACAAAGAAAGCCTGAGATCAGAAGACACATATAATATTTCAGTGTACCAGTCATGATGACATTATTTTTCATAACACATTTAAATGTACATCTTAGTAGTGAGTAGAGTAACACAGCATATACATCATAGAAGGTTTTTTTTTTGTGTGTGTGTGTGGCGCTGGGGATTGAACTCACAACCTCACGCCTGCCAGGCAGGCACTTAAGACACTGAGCCAAACTCCCGGCCCTAGTTTTATGAGACAAGGTCACACTGTGTAGCTCAGGTCGGCCTTGTGCTCGCGTTGTAGCCCAAGCCGGCCTCGAACTCACAACGCTCCGCCTACCTCAACCTCCCAAGTGCTGGGATTAAAGGCGTGTGCCACCATGCCCAGCTCCTGGCCCAATTTTTTGAGGCAGGGTCGCACTATGTAGTTCAGGCTGGCCTTGTGCTCACGTTGTAGCCCAAGCTGGCCTTGAACTCACAACGCTCTGCCTACCTCAGCCTCCTGAGTGCTGGGATTAAATATTTTTCCTTTTTAATAAACTACTTTCATGAGCTTTTGTCAACATATGTAAGCTTCCTAGTCTTGCTATTTTTCTTTTTATATCTCTACAAGAACAAGATTTTTATCATGCACAATCCTCTCATATCAAAAGTATATCTCTTATGTTTATAGCCCTTTCAATTTCCTTTTTTCATTTACTGTATGTCTTTTACAACAAACTTGGCTGCAGCTGCTTGAATTTAAAGTGTCCCTTTTTTCTTCAGATAGTAAGCTTGACTGTCTGCCAACAGACTTCTGAGTATCCTTGGGTTAGTATTTTTATCTCAAAACCACAGAGCAGAGAGCAGATTAACCCTATAATTGTCATTTAAGAGTTTGTAGTGTGCAGGAAATGTTTTACTTATATACCTCATTAAAATTTGTAATTTGATGAAAACATTTTGGCCTGACAGGGCTTTGGCTGTTTACCAGAACTGGCCTTGAGGTTCCCAAAGCTGGGCGAGACTTGAGGTCCTGTCTCATTTGTGTTTTCTTTGAAATGTAAAGATTACCCCACGGGCAGAGCTGGCTGTCCAGGCATTCTGTCTAGGGGAACTGGTCTGGATGACTTTTTGTGACTGGGCTCCGTGATCAGGTTCCAAATCTGGCAAACAATTTCTTCCTTTTTTTTTTTTTTCTTCAATTTTTAAAATTTTATTTTAAAGATAGTAAAATCCAATAAAACATAACAGAGTCAATCAAAACAAAGCAGTAGAACTGATACAGAACTTCAAAGCAAGATACTAGGAAAACAGTAGCTACTAATAGTATATCTTATCTTCACAATTGTTGACCATTCCATTATGTATAGTAAAATCAAACCAAAAACAAAACAGAATAAAAACAATATGAAACAAAACAAAACAAAAAAATCGGAATAAAGCAAAACAGTGAGATCAGTATTGGGCCTCAAAGATAAGACAGAAGGAAATCCCCCATATTTGCTATATTGCATACTGTCATCTTCCCAAGAGATGCTCAGACTGCCGGCCCCAGGCCTGAAAAATCAACCAAACAATACAAGCATTTAGGTACTTTATGCACCTTAGTTGCTATCAACTTAGCCGGTCCTCTGAACCAACAGGTTGCTTATGGAGAGGGGGCCTTGATTCTTAGCCCATGCACCAGTAGGTGTACGGGAGGCACAGATCTTTCTCTTCCTGGAGTCTGTGCTAGTTGCGTGCCACTCACCAGAAAGGCCGGCTAGTTGTCTTCTGGTTGGAACCCCCCTGCCCCAGCATGGCGGGTTCTCGGGAGGCATGGTTCATTCTGTTCCTGGAGTCTGTGCCAGTCGTGCGCCACTCACCAGGAAGGCAGGCTAGTTGTCTTCTGGTTGGAACCCCCCGGCCCCTGGCAAACAATTTCTACTAAGTTCAGGTGCCCTGTGTCGGCCAAGTGTGACCATTTAATTTTTTAGAATGTGTAGAGGTGTTGAGGTTTAATTTTTATCTTATAATCTTCTGTAAAGCCTTTCCTGAAGTTTTTATGCATTTTAGGGGAGTCATTTTACTTTGGCTAGCACCCATGCTAACTATCTCCCTGTAGTGTATGTTTGTGAGCCCTTGAATGGAGTCGGAACAGACGGGGTGGGGTGGGGCTCTCAGGAAGAGAATACACTTACAGGTGTGCCATGTGGGGCTTAAAAAAGTTCCATAGCTTTAAGCTCCCCAGGGGAGGTGCTTTTGTGTGGAGCACAGAGGGAACGACCTATTGATTCAGCAGGCATTCAGAGGTTAATACAGTTCAGCCCCAAACCTAGGGCAAATCCGAAACACAGTCTGACTGTCTTGTCTGACACAAGCTACTAACACAGGCTGTTAGCACAGACTACTGGCATTCTCTTAAGGTCCAGTGAGGTCATTGTTGCTTCACAGGAGCTCCTGCTGTTGGACTGCTGAGGAGACTCCAAGAAAAGAAATGGAGGGTGTACCTTCTCATCTGCAATCTAAGAGCAAGTCCCTGGAGGTTAGCAGGCCTTTACCAGTAACCTAGACTGTCAGCATGGTGTCTCCTGGGCGAGCCCCCAGAAATGTTGCGGGGTTCAGGACCAGATCAGATGGAAGGCACGGCACTAGAGAAATTTTAGTAGGCATACAGCTTTATTAGGCTAGCAGACTGGAATCTCAGTTCCAAATCATCAGCCCCATCTTAAGGTTAGCAATCACTTATATAGGTTTTCAGAAGGAGGTATAAGAGACAGATAACAGCTGAATGGATGCACCTTGAGGTCATACTCTTGAGTGAAATAAATCGGACACACATGCAAATAGTGCATCATTTCTCTGGTGTGAGAAACCAAAACTGTAAATAAGAACTAAAATGTATAATAGATACTGTGAAATAGGAAGAAAATGTTCACATGGGAAGGGGCACTAAGGAGGGGAGAGGGGAAAGGAAGAAAGGGGAAAAAAATAAGAAGGAAAAATGTAAACAAAGCTTTTGTAAATAAGGAGGGGAAGTGGGGTTAAAGGGAGGGGAGGGAAATGGAAAAAAAAATTCAAAAAGAATCATATACAGGTACAAATTCCCTATGATGAATGTGATCATTATTATGTATACCTAAAATATACCAATAAACTTAATTTTAAAAAATTAAAAACACCTGTGATTCTTCTGATTCACCTTTTTCTGTTTTTCATTTCATTCAACTGTCTGGTCAGCCTGGCCTGCTCGCTGTTTCTCAGACTCACAAAGCAGGCTCTTAACTTTGCTCCAGCTCTTCCCTCTACCTGAAACAATGAATAGCTCTGAAAAATACCTGGTCTTAGAACCCCTTTCTACTCTTAGAAATTATGAGGACTCAAATCCTTTGTTTATGTGATTAGTATCAAATGATACTAGATTTAAAATTAAAGAAAACTTGAAATGTTTATTAATTTAAAATAATAACAGATTTATTACATGTCTGGATATTTCTGCAAGTTACTGCATTCAAAGCATTTACCAAATATGTGCACAAATTGTAATAGTTTACATAAAAAATTCACTTATCCATTCTATTGTTCAATTCATAAGCTTTTCTCATTTTTTTTTTTGCCAAGATAAATGTTATGAAGACCATGGTACATAAAATTTTCTCAATATATGGCATTATTTCCTTAAGACAGATTTCTAAAAGTGAAACTAGACCAAATTTGGAATGTGAACATTTACGATCTCACTACACATTGACAAATATGCTGCAAAGTTCTGTACCTATTGATATTATTAACGCCAATGTGTAAGTGCCAGTTTCTCTGGACATGGCGGCCCATACCTTTTATTGCAGCATTCAGGAGGCTGAGGCAGGAGGATCATTGTAAGTTTGAGGCTAGCCTGGGCTACATAGTGAATTCAAGGATGGCCTGAGCTACACAGCAAGACCCTTAAAAAGAGTGCCAGTTTCAACCATGGACATGAACATATTTAAAAGCCATTCTTGTTTCCTCCTTTTACCATGAGTTATTTCATCTGCATCTGGACTAGTGACAGAATCTTTACCCCCCTGCACTCAGATCTCAAGTCTTTATTCTTACTGGGAATACCCTCAGAGGTCACACTTACGCCTGACACAACACTGAGGCCTGGTGTGCTGGCGTGGGAACTGACCTCCCTGATACCTAGATCATCAGATGTGCTGTCCAGTCCAGGACAACTCTCCAGATCTTGCAGACACTCCTCCTGCTTTAGGTCTGGGGCCTCTGAGTCACCTTGCAATACCTCTACACACCAAACTCCACTTGCTGTCTCTGATATGGTAGAACCAGTGCAGGGGTCAAGGAGCACTGACTCTGAACTCAGCGGGGCACAGCAAACTGCCTAACATGTTCTCTGCTGCTGCACCTGCAGTTTCCTGCAAGCGACCTTCATTGATGTTAGGGTCAAAGTCACTCTCCAAGACATCTGTACTCCACGTCTCATTCACTCTTTCTGATATGTCCCTATTATCTGTTAGGCCCATCGTGTCATGAATCTCAGATTTTCTTAGTTTATCTTCATGATTATCTTGTGTGGTAGCTTCCTCATGTTCTAAGAGCTGTAGTACTTCAACTGCATTACTTCCAGAAGGCCCCCCTCCAAGTTCTGATACAGACTCTCCCTCCAAGTCTAGAGAAACCACTGAATTGGAGTGATGTGAAAGACCATGGAGTGTTTTCATCAACAGAGACATCTCCTTGTCCTCCATTCGCAAGTTGCATGTTTAGGATCTCATTTTCTGGCATCATTCTTGAAGTAGGCTGGGGACTTGTCCCTAAGGAAATGACCAACACCTCTTCCAGTTGTACCTCCTGGATGGTTTCTTGAGATGATCCTTCATGGTCCTTGTGCACGTTCATTAACATATTAGTGCAGCTCCTGCTCCATGTTGCAATAGAGATAATTGATTCTTATTTGCTGCGGTGGTTGTTGGAGACAGCTGAGGAGTATCGTAGGGAGTCATTTCTAAACTGCTTTTTCCTGGCTTGTCTTGGGTTAGGTTTGCCTGTAAATTGTGAAGAGCCATTCTCTCTTCTCTTAGTTGGTCTCTAGACATCACACTCCTCATAAAATTCACCTGGGTAAGCTGCTGACTGTATTTATATAAATCATAGTTCTGCTCAACCCTTCCAGAGGATTAATACAGGATATTAGAGACATCTCCACTGCATGGGCCTCCATCAGAACATCAAGGAAAGCGGCAGCACAGCTTTTGTCAAATTTTCCAAGGTGGTTTTTGTTTGGGGATCTCCCTCTTCAGAGCCAGTCATTGCTAACTGCTAAAACAGGTGGCCAACCTGTATCAGATTAAATCATGCCACCTCATTAAAGGAGCATCAGAAGTTACTCTCTACTGCTTTGGATTGACAGCCACAGGACAAATAAAGCAAGCCAGGAGGAGATCGGTACACACTGTCCTGACCTCCTCTGTGTCCACTCTGTCCACACAGGACGGAGTTTTGTACATCTATGCCATAATCCACCAGACTATGTGGAAAGCAGTATGTGTTCTGTTTGAGATAACCAATAAATTTGTTCACTAGAGCCACCAGTTTGAGCTCATTCAACTCCACCGTCTCCTGAACTTTTTTCCTGAGTCTATCCTAGTCTTTCTCCTTGATGATTTTTTTCTGCTGAGATGGAGAGAATCTCTCAATTAGCTCATTTGGATCTGCTGATAGGTGATCTTCATCTTCAATAAGCAACTGCATTATTGGCTCATGTAAAGTAACTATAAGGAAAAGTTTGGCAGAAAACAGTCCTTCAGAAAAAGGTTTCCTACTGAAGACACACGTTCTCCTCAAAAGTCTCTGGGAGTTGTCACTTTAAGTTCAAATTCAGTCAAGTATCACAGAACCTGAAGGAGGTAGTTTCATCTTCTGCACAGTATAGTTGCCATGCAGGGAGACAAAAACTGTGTAAATAACACTGTGTGTTTTCCTGGCTATGTGTCTCACTAGTAATCAAAGAGGAAGTGATGACGATTTTCTCTTAACCCAAGAATTTGCCATAAGCAGTCTCCTGAAATCCCAAATGCTTATATCCATTGACAAACTGTATCTTCCAAAATCTTGGCACACTGGCAACATTCAGTCAGGGATGCTTTAGCACTGGTTGTGATGAGCCAATCCAAATTTTCAGTTGCTTCGCAGTCCATGCTGTACTGCTTCTCAGCAGTCTTCAGTACATCTGTATTGAGCCTCAGAGTTCACATACAAGTGCTCCTGTTTGAGGTGATGGGCCAGCTTGTGAATATCTAGTTTTACCATCTTCAGATGTGGGCAAGGTACAAAGGGCAATCACTGCTAGGTGTCTGAAATGCTGAGTTCTTGTTCCCTAAAATTAAGGAATGAATTGTAGGAACAACGGAGGTTAAGAATAAGAATTTATTGAGAGAAAGAAAACTTCTAAGAGGGACAGAAAGGGCCTTGGAAAATGAGTAGCCATTCAATAACATTTTTTTAAAGGAAGTCAAACAACAGTAAAGTGAAATTAAATAAAACAGTGATAGGACAGTAGGAAATCCACAATTGTTACTATATTGCATAATCTTATCTTCTAATTAGTTGTTCAGGCTACCAGCCCCAGGCTTGCAAAGCCAGTCAAACAATTTATATGTCCGGTTGCTTCCTTCAGTTATTATCATCTCAACCTGTGTTGTGTCTGGTTGCTTAATGGCAGGGGCAGAGGCGGCATCCTTGCTGCTTCTCCCCTGCCAACAGGGCCTCCGCAGGCACACAGGGAGACCTCATAGCTTCCTTGCCACTTCTCCCTTGGCCAGCAGCGCCTCCCCTGGTGCACGGGGTGTGGGGACTGCGTTGCTTCCTTGCTGTTTGTCCCTGTCTGGCAGGACTGCCACCCTGGTTTTCTTATTTTTCCTGGATTCCTGAATTATCTCTCCCCATGGGCTTCAAGCCTCGGTTCAGATCCTTCCTGTGTCCATGGGACCCTCCTCTCTCCTTCTCTTCCTCATGTTATATTCCAGAGTCTGGACACCAGACTTGGAGAGGTTCTTTTTCTGCTGCTCACTGTGCCGCCATTTTCCCGGAAGTGACTCAGTAACATTTTTATGAAAAGTATTTCTCAAAAGAAGAAAAATTTTGTAAGCAGAGTAGCATTGATTTACATTTTTGCGAATCTTTAATATGTTGGAGACAGATGCCAGGGCTTATTTCTGCCTCTGTATTCAATTTGCTGTGTTGTGTTGTTTTAGTTGAAATATTTAAAATCTTTTCAGACAGTCATGTTTATTTTTTGATACTACACCAAAACATGCGTGGTAGTTTCTTAACAGTTAGTTTTATTGAAGAGTCAAATATCCTGCCATTAAACTTTATGCACTGTTACTTTAAAATCAGTCTTGTATCTGAAATGGATCTTTTTCTCACATATGACTTTGAAACGTTATGCCCTTGTCATTTGGAATGTGAATTCCCCTGAAGTATTTACCTCTCCTAAATGCTAACACATTTCATTATGCAATATATATATTTTTAAATGAAATTATCACCACCACTATTGGGAAGTTGTCAAACTTAATGGTGCGTGGGGTATGGTGGCACATGTTTGTAATCCTAGCACTTGGGAAGCTGAGGCAGGAGGATTGATGCCAGTTTGAGGGCAGCCTGGGCTACATAGTAAGTTCAAGGCAAGTCTGCACTACAGAGTGAGATCCTGTCTCAAAAAACCAAACCAGCTGGGGGTGGTGGCGCACTCCTGTAATCCCAGCACTTGGGAGGCTGAGGCAGGAGGATCATTGCAAGTTCGAGACCAGCCTGGGCTACAAAGTGAGCCCAAGGCCAGCCTGAACCACATAGTGAGACCCTGTCTCAAAAAGACAAAAAAAAAAAAAAAAAGAATGCTAGAAGGTTCAGTTTTTCCAAAATTCCGATTTTTGAAATCTCAAAATGTATCATTGGCGTGGGCCAAGGATGTAACTCAGCAGCACAGTACCTGCTAGGCAAGCACAAGGTCCTGATTAGTATTACCAGTAACCCCCCCCAATTATCATTTGCAAAAAATATTGTGTTATTTTCCTTGAAATGACAGACTCACTATTTTTATTTTTAAATGTCCTTCAAACACCTAAGACTGAATAAAGATTAATAGTCTTGCCACCAAAATATGTGTCATGAGGAAAATTGGCTACTATAATTTTCAACTCATTCATTAAGTGTGCTTTTGTGGAAGATCACCCTAGTATTGTACTACTGTGTGCAGATGTGCATTATGTATATTTCCCATCTCATCTCATAAAATAGTCAAAAGACATGAATCCCAGAATTGAGATTTAATGAAATCAGTAATTATTACTGCTTATTCGAGGTAATTCTTAAGTAAACTGGCTCCCTGACCCTTCTATTTATTTGGTGGTGAAGACTATAAAAATTATTTTGGTACTACTGCCTTGAATTGTGCTAAGGTGTGAACAGTGTCATTTGCCTTTTTTTTTGTACTTTTATGTATATGTTAACAAAGTAAAAAAGATGAACTATATCTTAGTATCACTGTTAAAATAATTTTGACATCTCACATCCCTTTCCAGACCCCTAAGCTCTTGGACCAGGCTTTAGGAACTGCTGCTGGCTTAATACTCTTACTGTCAGTTCCCTCATCTCCTTTAATTGTTTGTAAAGAAGATTTGTTTCCATGAACTGTGTCCTAACTGGCCATGAGTTTTCCTGACATTCTTATTTTACTATAATTTTTTCAAATCACTTTTTAACATAATGTTTGTTTTCCTTATCTATTATATAGATTTAAAATAAAAATGTCACTAAAATGAAAACTCTTACAGGCAAAAATCAGTGTCTTTTATGTTTACTTGTATACTGCAGACTTATGAAATAATCACATTATAGAGCTTGTGGCTTGTTTGATAAATTTTCTATGACTTTATGTGAGTTTTCAGTTATCTACCTTTTTTAAAGGAATTTTTTTATTTTTGCAATTGAATTTCTTTCAAGAATTCCTTTCCTCTCTGTTTACCTGTACATATAGAATTCTAGGCTTTTACCTAGTAAATTGCCTTATCTGAGAATTTATATGATTTTTTTTTTTGAGATAGAGTCTTGCTATGTAGTTCAGGTTGACCTTGAACTCACTTTGTAGCCCAGGCTGGTCTCAAACTCATAGCAATCCTTCTGCCTCTGCCTCCCCAGTTCTGAGATTATGAGCGTGTGCCACTACACCTGGCATAGGATCTCGTAAAAGTTTTTTTTCCTTTTTTGTTTTTGTTTTTGTTTTTGTTTTTTTGGTGTCTGTTTGTTTTACTGATGATTCTTGGTTCTTTGGGCAAGCTTAGGGAGGAGGCACTAAGGAAGCTGATTGGACATACGGGTAGGGCTTGTCATCTCTAGGCTTTATTGTAGGGTAACTGGGGAGTGTTTGGTCACCACTGAGACACGGTACCTAACACCTACGGTTTAAGGAAGAGAGGTTTAATTCAGCTCATGGCAGGCTGTCTCCAGGGCAGGAGTATCATAGTGGGAGATCCTGGTGCAGGAAAGCAGCTCACTCCATGGCACCCTGGATGCAGAGAAATAAGTGGGCAGCAGAGAGGGAGCTACACTTGCATAGACAACCCTTGGGACACAGCTCTTCAGCTGTCCTCCTACTAGCAGCATGTTAACTGTGAAATGCTCAGTAGGTCAGTGTATTGCCTCTATAATCCAGCTACCTTCCAGAAGCTCCACCTCTGACTGTAGGAGACTTTTGGAGGGCATTTTAGCTCTAAACCATAACAAGCAGCAACACTTTTTCTTTTTCTTTTTTTTTCTTTTTCTCTTTTCTTTTCTTTGCTTTTCTTTTTTTGTGAAACTCCAAGTTTCAGTCTCTGGTTCCATTGTATTTTAGTGGGACAGCTTTTCCATTCTTTTGCTGGAAGGTGAGCAGATTGGGTTAAGGTGTACAGTGGGTAGTGCGCTTAGTTTCTGGAGATCTGGGAACTGAAGCCAGTAATAGGTTTCAGCAGTCCGTATGTAGACTTTTTCTTCTATCCTCATTTCCAGTCTGCTACTCCATTTCAACCTCTGCTTAATATGCTATTCATTTTCTGAGATTTTTGGTTTTGTTTTTCATTTTCTTCTTAAACCTTCAATTTTTGGTAGCATTGAGAGTGCTGGTGACCTATAATGTGCTGTAGGTACCCAGTCTCACCTTCTTATTCAGGTTTGTAATCTTCAGTACTGTTTTAGCACTATCCTCCCTGCCTTTTGTGAGCCTCTGGTTTCTAAGGCATATTGGGATGGCGGGAGGAGAATAAGTAGGTTGTGTCCTTATTAGTAGCTCCCTCTTTAGGCACTTGGGGCTTCACTTTCCCTGCATTGCTATCTAAATTAGTTAACTGTTTCTTTAGTTATTTTCATCCTCATATATTGTGAGCAGGATTACAAATATCTGCTAATCTCCTATAAGATGAAGTTTGTATTTGTTTCTTTTTGTTGTTTTTTCAAAGCTAGAAATCTAGGACTTTTTCCTAAAAATCTAGTACTTTATTTTTTAACTTGGTAAAAAGATATTTATCAACTATACTGATTTTTTTTTAAGTTAGAATTCCTCTTGTTTTATAAAATGAATTACACATTTCTGTGTTCAAGGGAGAGGTGGTTGACAGAGATGGAATTACAACTTTTTGGGAAGGGTTTATTTGTGACACATCTACCATTTAACCTGTATAGATGAATAGGTTAGGGCCAGGAATTTAGCTCACTGGTTTAAGCACCTGCCTGGTTGGTACAAGGTCGTAAGTTTGATCCATGCTACGGGGGGTTAAAAAAAAAAAAGAAAAAGAAAAAATGAAGGTTTCTGCTAGATTGGTTAACTGTGGTTTTGCTTTCTGGGATTTCAGTTACCCATGATCCAAAAATATAAAATGGAAAATTCCAAAAATAATTCATGACTTTTAAATTGTATGTCTAAGCAACATGATGAAATCTTGTATTATCCTGCCCTGGGTGTGAATCATTTACTTCTAAAGCATATCCATGCTGTATTCGCTACCCATGTGGTGGTTACTTGGCAGAGTCACTTGGTGCCTGTCTTAGTTATCAGATGGACTGTTGAGATATGCAGTGCTTGGTTCAAGGACCTCATTTTACTTATTGATGACTTCAAAGCAATTTGAATATTGGCAATTCAGATATGATAGAGGCTATCAAGTGCTCCTTTTAAGTGAAAGGTGTTTTTGGCTTAATAAGAAAAAAATATGTTGAGGTTGCTAAGATGTACATCAAGAACAAATCTGTTGGAAAATTGTGAGGAAAAAAGAACCTCATGCTAGATTTGTTTTTGCACACTATGCTGCAAAAGATAAAGTCAGGATAAGTGCTTAGTTAATGTGGAAAACATTAAATTGTGTCTGTATATGTAGGGAAACCTGTATATGTGATTTTATATGATGCATGATTTCAGGCATACACTGGAGGTCTTGGTGTGGGTCTCCCATGGTAAGGGAAGGATTACTGTAGCTCTTCTGTGAGGAGAGAGACTAAGAGAGAAGTTAGGAGACTGATTTTAGAAAAATGTAGGGCATATAAAATCAGTACCAGTCATAGGAACACACTTCGAGACGTTACTGGATGGCTGTTCTTAGATGCTGTGTGCATCCTTATAAACTTAATGGTACCATATTTTTAAAATGAAGAACTTTGGATTTAAAAGCATTAGATAATTTTTGTGTGGTCACTTAACTAATGGGAGGTGTTGGAAGCCTAGAATTTCCAACAGGAAGACAAGAGGTTTGCATCATAGAATTTATCTAACAGCCCCTCTTTTTTTCAGATTTGAAAACTGAGTCTCAGAGAGATGAAGTGGTTTGCTCGCCTCCACCACTAATGAGTTGTGGTGTTTGTTAATACTGGGAAAATTAAAAATCACTGTTGGCAATGTTTAGTTTTGTTTTTTAGTTGAAAATTTAGGGTTTCATTACAGTAGGAAGAAATATACCTTATTAGTGACTTCTGTTTGAATACCTTATATTTATTTTAATATTTCTATACCTTTGTTCTCCAAATGACTGTCATTTATTTCTAGTAAAATATATGTAATGAACCAAGTGAGGCTATTTTACTAAGCACTTAACTGAAGCATTTAGATTTCTCTGCGTTTTAGTATACATTTCAGGACCCAGGAAGTATATAATTTAAACATAGGTGACCCAAGTACATATTTTATTATTTATCACATATCTTATTCAATATAAGTTCAATACAGCAATCATAATCAATTTCAAGTTCATAATCTGAACATAATTTTAAAACAATACCGTATTTGAACCTCTGGTTTTATATGGGAGTAAAATGCACTTTTAAAATGAATTTCTGTATCTTCCTAAGGAAACTTGTTTTTAAAGAAAAAAATGTTGACTCCTTCTCTTCTAGGTTTCACCCTGCTTAACTGTCCTGTCACGATTGTTGTTTAGCAGTGACTCAGACGTGTTAGCAGATGTGTGCTGGGCCCTTTCTTATCTCTCTGATGGACCCAATGATAAAATCCAAGCTGTCATCGATTCTGGAGTCTGTCGAAGATTGGTGGAACTATTGATGTAACTATAATTAATGTTTAATAATTGTATGGTTGTGTTTTAAGGTTAGCAGTTAAAGTGTTGGTCTTGTAAACTTCTCACAGTCATTTCTTTAGAAGAGTTTAAAAAGCTACCAATTCCACATTTTACAGAGTAGCTGTAATACTAAAAAATTTACCTTTAACAATTCATAGCATATTTTGAGGTAGAGACTGATTATTTTGTAGATGAATTCCCTAAGTTTTATGTGATCTCAACTATGAACAAGAGAAACTTAGGTATTTGTAGAATGCATAATATCTGCTAAGTTGATGTGTAAGACTTCGTTAATGAAACATGGGACATAGTTCCCACTCTTATAACTAATAATCTAGTTTATTATTTGTTATAATAATTTCATTTATTATGTCAAATATGTATCCTTTGGTAGGCTATGTAGCTACTTCCCTTCTTTTAAAACAACATTTTCTATACAAAGAAATCAAGAAAATTTGCTTTAGAAAGATACTATAACTTCTGGTCCTCCCATCTTCTTTAAAGCATTTTATATCTGGAGACCAGGTGTGGTGGCACATGCCTGTAATCCCAGCACTTGGGAGGCTGAGGCAGGAGAATTGGTGTGAGTTTGAGGCCAGCCTGAGCTACAACATGAATTTAAGGCCAGTCTGAACTGCTTAGTGAAACCTTATCTGTAAAAGCTCAAAAAAAAAAAACAAAAAAAAAAAAACAACCAAAAAAGCCACCACCACCAACAACAAAAGACATTAGGTTGGCCCAGAAGAGGTAAGTAGTTTAAGAAGACAGGTCAAGGCCTACATGAGAACAGTGTCATGGGCAGTGGGTTGGGGACAAGTGGCATCATTGCAGAGGTCACAGCCCAGGCTAGGAATGGTGACACACTTCAGAATAAGCCCAGTACAGTGAAGGGCTAAGCCTTGGATTCTAAATACCAGTCTCCATCAAAGGAACCAGGGATCTTAGGGAAACAAGTGGTCCCAGGGCTGGGAATGAGAAAAGAACAAGATTAATATTAAAAGTAATGAGCACTTGAAGAATGGAAACATGTCAGAAACCCACAGGAGCCCATTTGAAGGGGCACCCTCTGTCCAAAACTGTGACAGTTTGAGCTTTGGAGTAAATTATAGTAATATATTATAACTCTGCAAATAAAATAGAAAACCCCTGAACCCATACTAAAATCAATAGGTAGGTAAATAGACCAGGCATATAGTTGAAATGATAGTATTAGAAAAATCATCATTGGACACAATACTAATAATTATTTTAGACAGTAAGCATCAAAGCTAGTGGTAAAAGTAGGTTAAGGAATGGGAGTTTTACATAATCTCAAAATATTTCCTTGGTAAATACTGGTCATAAGGGGAAATCAGTAGTAGTAAAGTAAAGCAGAAGAATGTGGCAGGGTCCATGCCTAACTAGTGACCAGAGCTCCACACAAGCATCATGGACAGAGGGGACACCAGGTACCACTCCCAGTAGGATGACACTAGCACTTGTATTACCCTAGCCAAATGTATATAAATTGGGTTTTAATCTTGAGGAAACATTGGCTAAAGACAGCTGACTTGTCTTCAAAAATGTCAATATCTAGACCAAGGAACTGTTCTAGACTGAAAGAGCTTGGTGCATAATGACAGGTGAGTTAACATGGGATCTTGGGTTAGCTCCTTCATTATAAAGTAGCACTGGGAGAATTCTTGAGACCTAAATGGGATCTCTGGGTGAGGAGTTGCTATTTTTGCAACTTTCTGTAAATTTTACATTTTCAGTAAATTTTTTTGTTCTTTTTTATCTTCAGGTACAGTGATTATAAAGTTGTGTCACCTGCATTAAGAGCAGTTGGTAACATTGTCACTGGTGATGATATTCAAACACAGGTGAGTCCAGACTTTCATATGCCCAATTGTTAATGTAATGGGCAATTGTGTCATACCACTTGATTACATATAAAGATTTTAGCATTAATGTAAACTGTACCTCACATAAGCATATTCATGATGACATGTAGTCAGCCTTAAATACCTGTAAGAGAAAGTGCTATCCTAGACCTGAATTTGTGCAAAGAACTATGAGATACAGGTTCTGTTCTTGAGGGATTTCTAGTCTTTAAGGGAGAAAATACAAGAACAAAGCACATCATCCAAGATAGTATAAGTGTGCTGTGAACTAACTGGTCAGTAAATGCTATAAAAGTTTTAAGAAGATGTCAGTGTACTCAGTAATCTGTGTAGTTTCCTAAAGGAGTGGAAGTAAATCTGGATCCTAAAAGTACAGTGGACTGAAAGAGCTTTATGTGGTCATAGGTACGCAGGTATGTGTGAGCTATTTTTTTAGAAGCATTAAACTTAAGTAGAACAGAAACTATTAGTGAGAAGATGCTTGATTATAAATAAGTTAGAAGTAGAGTTGTTGGTAAGGCGTTTTGTATTGAAGGCTGAAATGGAAAGATGGCAAGGAAGTTGGTCTAGGATTGGTAGCTGACTATGTGTTAGGTGTGTCTGTCTTTTAGGGAGAGGTCAGATTAGGACTAATGTTAAGATAGACCCCAGACTTGGGCTTCAGTCTTTCTTGAAGATAAAACCTTAAACTCTGTAACACATCAAAATTTTCCTTATTCACCACTTGTAAATGTTTTCTTGTTCTCACATGTTGTTCAGCTTTATTTTTCAAGTCTTATTTTGATACTCATCAAAGTTATTAGTAGTTGATCTGTAGTGAAGGATGGCTATTCATTTAAAATAGCTTTTTAAACGAAAACGTGCTCCTAAACATACACTGTATTTTTCAACTGAATTTTCAGTATGCTGCCTCACACAATGTCAATCATTGGGAAATATTTTGAATGTAAGAACATAATTAGTCTTGCAGTGGAATAAAAACTGTGATAGGACAAAGAACAATCTATTTCTTTACAAAAGAGAAGTGGAACAGTAAAAATTTTAATGAAACAGACTTTTCCTACACATTATGGATTTTTAATAGTTACAGATTTTTACTAATTCATTCTGAAAGCCAAAGGTTGGATCCTAACCTCAATCAAAATCTTTCTTCAAATAATTATGTCAGTTCAACTCTGAAAATATTTTCAAAGTTATTTCCAAAATTCCTGACTTTCTAGAAAAGTCATTGAGTTTCAAAATATCTCTACTTGGTAACATTTTAAAACAGTGTTTGCACAGATTATGCTAAGTGTAAACAAACTTGCTTTAACTTGTGAACTTGAAGGATGCAGCGCTGGCATTTTAGAGGATTGAGAACAGGGGACCTCACTACTCTGGCACTAGACAAGCTTTGGCAGCAGCAGAAGGGAGAAGATAGCAATTCCCTAAGTTTCACGTCAGGAAGTTTTTTCTGTTCATTTTTCACAATAATTTTTTACTTCTGAATAATCTAATAGTAAAATTCTTACGTAGATTGTTTATTATAAACCTTTTTGTTTCCATTTCTAATTCTCTTTAGGTGATTTTGAATTGTTCTGCATTACCCTGTCTCCTGCACTTGTTGAGTAGCCCAAAGGAGTCAATTCGAAAAGAAGCCTGCTGGACTATTTCTAATATAACTGCTGGAAACAGAGCTCAGATCCAGGTAATGAACAGCCTTCCCCCTCTGAGACGAGAACAAGGAGGTTTTAAGCTGCAGTGTGCTGTGAGTCAGCATTTTGTCAGTGATGTATTTTAGTATTTTTAAAAAACAGATTCCTAAAAAGTATTTTAAAGAATGTGGCCTTTCCTTTAAAATAGTAGCGTTTATTTTTAGTACTCTAGAGAGGAATGTGTGTGTGTGTGTATTTTTTTCTCTACCTCACAGTGTCCAACACACAGTGGTTAGTTTTTATTTTTTAATTTTATTTATTTATTTATTTATTTGTGGCACCGGGGATTGAACTAACAACCTCATGCCTGCCAGGCAGGCGCTTAAGCCACTGAGCCAAACTCCCAGTCCTAGTTTTTTTGAGGCAGGGTCACACTATGTAGCTCAGGCCAGCCTTGCGCTCGAGTGGTTAGTTTTTAGAAAGGAATCGTTCTTCATTAGTTTTAAGTAAGGCGGTAATATTTCTCTTAGAGCTTTGGTTGATTTACGAGGGTTTTATCAAGTTCATTAATTTCTTTCCATTTTGATCAGTCATATTCGTGTGCTTTATTATCTTTAAGATCATAGCCTGTTAGTATTATCACTATTTAGGGTTTTGTTGTTTTGTTTTGTTTTGGGTACCAGGGATCACACTCACAACCTCATACCTGTCAGGCAGGTGCTTATGCCACTGAGCTAAATCCACAGCCCTTCATCACTATTATTTAAAAAGCTAATTTTCCTTTAAAAAATGGAAAGTACATGAAGATTTAAACATACAGTATTTCCAAAGATAATTCCAAAAGCCTTGGTATTGTGAAGTTACTCTGTTTCAGTATTCTACTTGGTAATATTTTTAAAACTTTATTTACTCTGGTTATGCTCCATCATTTTTCCTATTCTCAGGCTATTATAGATGCAAGTATTTTTCCTGTTTTGATTGAGATTCTTCAGAAAGCGGAGTTTCGCACCAGAAAGGAAGCAGCTTGGGCTATAACTAACGCGACCTCAGGAGGGACTCCAGATCAAATAAGGTGTGATGCAAGGTGTTTTTTGTTTTTTACAGAAAATACTGTAAATGAAAAACAATTTGAAATGAAACATGCTTTTTATTGATAAAGCATCTTCTCTACATCAGTTTAATAAGCATGTTTAATTTTAAATGACAAACATTTGTTATTCATTCATAGTGATCTTTAAAAAATTAAATTCTAGCTAATATTCTCTATGGCGACTAGAGATTGAAAATCTGAAGAGGGGACAATATATTAATTTGCACAGTACTATCATGGTCATTAAATATCTTTTAAACACTCAGATCAGAAAAAAAAATTAACTTGAATATATAGAAACAACTAATAAATTATTTAAAATAAATTAAGCCCTGGGTGGGGCACATGCCTGTAATCCCAGCAGTCAGGAGGCTGAGGCAAGAGGATCACCATGAGTTCAAGACCAGCCAGTGATACATAAGTGAGTTTAAGGCCAGCCTGGACTATATAGCAAGACTATGTCTCAATAAATAAATAAATAAATAAATAAATAAATAAAAAGAAAGAAGCATTTGTTTAGTCTTTAGTTCTTTAATTTGAGGCAGAATCTCACTAAATTGCCCAGGTGGGACTTGAACTTGTGATTCTCCTGCCTCAGCCTCCCAAGTACTGGGATTAGATACATTCCACTGGGCCCATTGTCTGCTTTTTATCTTTTGTTCTGCCTCATTGCTTTAATCAACCTTTCCACTTCATTTGTGTCATGAATACAAGTAGTAATGAAACAGCATCTTTGTTCTCTTGTATATTTTTTTAATGCTAATGTTATTTTTGTCTGCTTTTGGCTCAAAGTTTTTCCATCTGCAGAGTTTTCAGTTTATTTCCCAGTACCACAAAAAAGTGATTGCCATGATTATGTCTGTCCCACAGAACATTCCTCAAATTTATCAGTATGAATCAATCATCCAAATGAAGCTAATTATCGTCCTAACCAGGAACTGTGTGTATGGGGAGAGACTCTCTTGGTCTTGGGTCGCTTCAGTGTGCACAGCACTGATGGTGTTGAATGCCCAGGCCAGTCATTTCAGCTGGGGAACACCCGCAGGGTATCTGGTGCTTTTATGGATTGTATTTCCTTCACCTTCATAGCTGTGAGATAGGTTTTTACCTTTGTGCTTAATATGAGCTTATAGAAAATGTGATGGCAACTAATAACAGAAAAGGAAGGGCATTAGGAAATGGAGTATTTTGTGAACATTATGCATAAACATTATTTACAACATGGCCTGTTTTGTTCGTAGAGGTCTTTTCCCTTTCCATTTCTTCAGCCTCCAAATGACCACTGTGTGTACAGAGCCCTTCAAAACACACACACACACACACACACACACACACACCGAACCCGCTGTTGAGAGTGTGAATGTCATGCACAAACAGATCCAAGTACCATTGTGCCTGTGTTTATATCTTGTGGTGTGTACAATACCATTTATTGCTAATTATTTTAAATTAGAGAATAAGAGAACACAAGCTTTTAAAGTCATGTGGTTTTTTGTTTATTTGTTTGTTTTTGGTACTGGGGATCAAACTCAGGACATTGTGCTTGCCAGGCAGGTGTTTGTGCCACTGAGCTAACCCCCCAGCTCTGTCAATGGTTGTTTTTTTTTTTTTTTTGTGGCACCGGGGATTGAACTCACAACCTCACGCCTACCAGGCAGGCACTTAAGCCACTGAGCCAAACCCCCAGCCCCTCTGTTATGTTTTTTTAAATTGATAGATATTTGTAGTACATAATAAATATGCTTATTGTGGGGATTTGGTGTATATATATGATACATTAATTCTTTTTTTATCATCTTCCCCTGGCCCCCCTCCCCTTCCCATATCTTGTGGATATATATATATTTTGGGGGGCAAGGTGGACGGGGATGCTTGTTTGTAGTGTATAATGATCATGTTCCACATAGGGACTTGGTGTGTATATACACAACCCAGTCCCCCGCCATCTTATTTCCCTCCCTTTGTCTTTTGGGTCCCTTCTTGTATGTTGAAGATTTGACTATTTCCTGTTCTCTTATTTTGCACTTAAATAGAAATCTAAATATTTATAACAGTTAAGTTTTTATATACAAAAACTTTTCTCAATTGTTTACATAAACATTTCTGCTGCAACCCGCACAGCCTGCGGGGTCCTGAGAGGGGGCGACGGGAAATTAAGAAAAAGCTACAGACACATAATAAAAGGAAGGCTGGGACCCGGTGGGACCTGACCTCCCTGACGGAGAGGCAGCAACCACCCAACGCAGTCTGCGTGTTTATTTATCCACAGTAAAGAAGGGGACGCTCACAATAGGGCCAGAAGGGCACGGTCCCAGTGTTTTGCTGCAGACACGGAAAGCGGAACATTCTCAGAGCTCCCTGTGCTGTGGCTAACGGGGGGAGCACCAAGGCTGGATGCGTGCTGGGCTGGGCCTGCTCAAGTCCCAACAGCGTGGTTACACACTCGCTCCCCTCTGGTGCTCCATGTTCTTGGGGCCAGGCTTGCTCCAGCCCATCTCCAGCTCAGCCACTCCCCACATATTTCATCATGAAGAATATTTTTGTGTCATTGTTACGGTGCTTAAAGTCACTTTAAATCTTTCTTTTTCTCACTTCTCTCTCTTTTTAAAACTTATTTGAAGGTACTTGGTAGCCTTAGGCTGCATTAAACCACTTTGTGACCTTTTGACTGTTATGGACGCCAAAATAGTCCAGGTGGCTTTAAATGGACTTGAAAATATTTTACGTCTTGGAGAACAAGAATCTAAGCAGAATGGAGTCGGCATTAATCCATACTGTGCTCTCATTGAAGAAGCATATGGTAAGCAGTCAGTTAAGAATTCATAAGTAGTTGGTTCTTTTTTTTTTTTTTTTTGCGGTACTGGGGATTGAACTCACAACCTCGCGCCTGCTTGACAGGCGTGTAAGCCACTGAGCCAAACTCCCAGCCCTAGTTTTTTTGAGGCAGGGTCGCACTGTGTAGCTCAGGCCAGCCTTGCGCTCGCGTTGTAGCCCAAGCTGGCCTCGAACTCACAACGCTCCTCCTACCTCAGCCTCCCGAGTGCTGGGATTAAAGGCATGCGCCACCACACCTGGCTAAGTAGTCGGTTCTTAATGATCTTCTTTAGCTAGTTTCCCCCCAGTTCCATGAAAATGTTATAAAAGCACTAAGGACGCTGAGGCAGGGGGCTGTGAGTTCGAGGCTAGCCTGGGCTGCAAAGTGAGTTCAAGACCAGCCTGTGCTGCATAGTGAAACCCTGTCCCAAAAAAACGAAAAAACAAAACAGAACACTGTTTTAAAATGTTTTCTATTACCTTATTTTCATCATTTATCATTCTTTTTACATTATTCTTGTGTACAGATACTTTATATTGGTTTAATAGTGTATGGTTAATTTTGTTTCACACTTTTTAAGATTTTGTAGAAATTTTGTTTTCCCATAATCTTTACAATTTTAGTAGCTATGTCATGTTATCTTGCATGAATAGAGTGTGCTTTCAGCCATACTATGTACAGTTTTACCATACACTTGTGGTTGACCATTAGTTTCCAAACTATTATTTTTATTGCTGCTTTTTCAATGCCAAAATAAGCATCTTTCAGCATATAAATTTGCTTCTTCTGTTGAACTGAGTGGGAATTTAAAATTTTAAATAAAAGTGTGCCAAGAATGACCAAAAGCCAGTGGACATGTCCAGGCAATCCTGATAGCAGAACATTCCTTCCTTTGTGCGACCTGTTTTACTGCCTTTGTGTAACTCATGGCCTTGCAATGTAATTTAAGATATTTAAATTCCCTCAACAACTTAGGATGTCACTCAACGCTCCTTTCATAATGCCCCAGATCTGACGTTGTCTCCCCACTTGCCTTCCCCATAAAAGCCCTGAAACCCTGCCAGGCGGGCTCTGGCTCCTTGGGAGAGATCCCAGTCAAGCCCACCAGTGTAATAAACTGCCTCCTAAACCTTCTCTGTGTTGCCACTTCCCGTGTTCAGTCTGTTTTTCGTAATAGAACTAGTATCTTGGGATACACTTTGAGGGACATAGTTGCTGAGTCCTACATGCAGACTTTGTTTTTGATACATCTCATTTTGTTTCAAGAGCTGTTACTGACAGGTCACTCCCTCCTCTGTGCAGATGTGCTCCACAGCCTTACGCTTATTTGGGTAATTGCTGGATTTAGCAGATGTGAGTTGATATCACCAGGTTGCATTTTGTGTGTTTCTTGGCTTATTTTGTGTAGTGCAGTATATATTTTCCATCCACTAGTGTATGTCATAGTTTATACAGTTACCAATTTGAATTTTTTATAACAATTCATATTTTTTTACTTTATTTTGATAGTTTTTCTCCCAGTCTTATTTTCTTTTACTTTAATAAAATAAGCTATTTTATATTTAATAAATGATTCAGTTTAATATCCTGTTTCTTCAGTTTATAAAAATCATTGTCCCCATGGAGGTTTAGTGAAAAAAATTTTTTTATTGGCCAGATTTTTCTGATTGGATCCTTAAAGTGTTTAAATTAACTCATAAGGAATTTATTTTTGGATAGGTATGACTCTAAATTGATTTTTTTCTACTTTATTTGTATTAATACTTTTCTATGTTAAGTCTTCTTACTGTATGCTGATTCATGGTTTTATTTATGATTCTTCAATGAAGCCTGGGCTATCACATTGCCCTTGTTTCTAATTATATAGTGTCACTGATTGAACCGTTAATTAAACATATTAATCATTGGTTTTAAGAATGAATATTTCCTTACTGTAGTCATTATTTTGACCCCAAGTTACACTAGTGTTTGGGGTATTCCTATTTTTTCTTTATTCTATACTAATCTTCCTGAAGTGGTTCTGTAATTTAATGAGTAATATTTCAACATTACATACTTAGACTGGTGGTGGCGAACTTACGGCACATGTGTTACTGTGTTTTTCTTTTAAGACAAAAGATACTAATATATGAGTTTTTTCTAAACTAAAACCTCAATATTCAAGTTTAATTACAGTACTGGCACTTTGTAATAAATAAGTGGGTGTTGGGTTTCAGTTTGGTACTTGGTCTCTAAATGATTCACCATCACTGACCTACACTTAGGTGAAGAATGTTTTCTTCTAAACAATAAAATAGAATGTTACAGATTCTCATTTTTTCAGGATGAGGTTTTTCAGTTTCACTTATAGACTATACTTCTAATCAGATAGCCACATGTTATTTTGCTGTGAAAATGCCATGAATTTGCAAATAATTAACATTTATTTCATATTAACATTTTCTGCTCAGTATTTGTTACTTTCCATTTTTGTGCTTTGTTGTTTAGCATAAATACTCTGGAATGGACTTTTGAAATTCCTTATTCTAAAACTCATTTTGCAACTGAGAAACTCTGTAGTCGCTTTCTCAGCACATGTCCAACTGAGAAATTCATAAATTGAATGACCTTGGTCAAGATCACACAGCTAGCAGCGTGGTTGGGTCTGTGAGCGCTTACTACGAGGCCTGTGGACTTTCTTGAAGAAAAAGACCTAAGTCTTAGCTTTCATGTATGCAACAGTTAATTTGTGGTCTATTGCTGGTGGAGTAGTGAATGGTGTTGATTTATTAGTTTGATTTAAATATATAGTGAAACTTTAATAATAACTTGTCCTTAATATATGTGCTTTCTTTAATAGGTCTGGATAAAATTGAGTTTCTACAAAGCCATGAAAATCAGGAAATTTACCAAAAGG
This sequence comes from Dasyprocta punctata, assembly GCA_004363535.1. Lineage (NCBI taxonomy): Eukaryota > Metazoa > Chordata > Mammalia > Rodentia > Dasyproctidae > Dasyprocta > Dasyprocta punctata. The sequence continues at coordinate 32,199 of RJWM01010315.1, forward strand.
CTTTTGATCTGATTGAACATTATTTTGGGGTAGAAGAAGATGACCCCAGCATTGTACCTCCGGTGGATGAAAGCCAACAACAATTTGTATTTCAGCAGCAAGAAGGACCAGTGGAAGGCTTTCAGCTTTAGTTTGGTGGGGAACAAATTAATGGCTAAAAGAGTTTTTCAGATTATCTCCTCTTTGTCACCAGTGACAATTGGAATGTTTGACTTCTTCTAGCATAAGACAGGAAATAAAAATTTGATGCACTTTTTAGAAGCAAAATGAATCAAAAGTTTCCATTCAGATGTAACATTTTGTTTAGGGTTTTTTGTTATTTTAGTGTGATTGTATTTGTCTTTTTTGTTGGAATTATCTATTTGTGAAAAAATAGATTATGTAGTTATTTAACTGAAGCTTGAAAAGGAGAACTAATGAAGTGTGACATAATAGTTCTGAAACCTTTTTCATGTATTTCTGGAAAGTGCACAGTAGCAGTACAGCTATTGATAACTACATTTTGACTGTAAGTCTGACACCCATTCTCTACTGAATCTACCTCTGTTTTGAAGCAAAAATAAAAAGCTTCAGAAGCATGAAGTCATGTAAAAGCTAAATTAAAATGTGAAAATATTATTACCTTAAATTATAAATCACTGTGCTATCAGTTAATACTTTGTAAAAAAATTGCAACAGAAAACCTGTAAGATTTATTTATGAAACTTAGAAAAATCATCGTCTTGATAATCATTTAAAATGTGGCAATTAGCCGGGCGTGGTGGTACACACCTTTAATCCCAGCACTCCGGAGGCAGACGCAGGAGGATTGCCATGAGTTCAAGACCAGCCTGGGCTACAAAGTGAGTTCAAGGCCAGCCTGAACTGCATAGTAAGATCCTGTCTCAAAAAATAAGGCCAAGGATTTAGCTCAGTGGTGTAAGCGCCTGCCTGGCAGGCATGAGGTTGTGAGTTCGATTCCTGGTACCAAAAATAAGATAAGATAAAATAAAATAAAATGTGGCAATTGAAGAGAGAAGTTGTTCATGTTGGACACATTAAAATGATTAAAAAATACATCTTTGTGTTTTAAAGTATAAATGCTGTTATACTACTGTATTTTGTATTTCAACCAAATATACCATTTTTGAAAGTTTTATTATTTTTTCACTCTTCATTTTAAAGTGCATTGTGGCAGAGATGTCATCATGAATCTACAATTGTGCTGCATACCTAAATACTGTAATTATTTTTTTTAGAGCAGTAATTACAGTTTTATTCTGTATATTAATGAATTTAAGTAGTTGAATGACAAAAGTATTCTGAAGAAATCACTTTATTAAACTTTACTGAATGCATTTAAGGTTTGAATAGTAAGTGATGATTATATTAGTGAAAATCATTAAGGGTTCTTTAATATGGTTGAAATCTTTATTAGGAATTTTTTTATTTTGGTAATACTCAGAGGGTCATACTGCTGCTTATTAGGTGTTAGATTACATTTTTTATCAGCTTGGTCACTATAATGTGTTTTTTGAATTAACAGCAAAAACTGTTTAGACTATGAAAGAGGTCAAGAAAGGTTTCAGTGGAAAAATTATATATATATTTGCACATACATGTTTGTGTATGCTTCTCACACAATACTGTGCTTGATAGAATTTTCTAAGCATATGTGGTACTGTTGAACTCAAATATTTTAACTTACATGCAGGCTATTTTCATTTCCAATTAAATACCTAGAATATTTATTTTACTTCTAATTTGCAACTCTGTTAAGATGGGAGCTAAAGCAATTTTGATATTATTCAGTCTTTTCTGTAAAGAAATTTCATTGATGATAGCATGTATAATGTTTCTGCTGGAAATCAGAAGCATGTTACAAGAAGAAAAATGTCCGTAGGATTGTTTAAATAGTATGACACTTTGTAAGTGACATATCATGAAACTAAGCTTTTGGCAAGACACTTAAAACCCACAGCTATATAACTCAGGTTTACACGGTGTCTGTAATGCTAACTGCAGCTGCCAATCCTATATTATACTGTTATTTAAAGGATTGTATGTGTACTCTTTTTATTGTAGTGGAAGTTATGTAGTTGAGTGTAAAAAGTATTTCTTTTGTATTGTTATTAAAAAAACAGGGTAGTTCTATTAAAAATTACCAAGTTGATTGTGAATTTATCAGATGAACACTGTTGCGCTGCAGACAGTTGTAAGAATCACAGCACAGGGTATTCCACTTTTCCATAGCAGCCAACGTGGCTAATGCAGCATAATTAATTGATAAGCTAACCAGCTGTGCCTGCTCTCAAGGACCCCATAGTCACTATAATTTTAAGCCAAATCATTAAAAATCGAGTTCTTATAGGAGAAAAATAATACACGTGTGTGTATATCTGCAGGCACATGCAGAAGGACCTCTCAAAAGATTTTAAAATTTCTGCCAGTAAAACCAATGTTTTTATCTCAAAAGTACGGGATATTAAAAAAAAAAGGGGGCTATAGATATAGCTCAGCAACATAAGCGCTTGCCTGACAAGCACAAGGTCCTGAGTTTGATTCCTAGTACTAAAAAAAACAAAAAACAAAAACAAAATATGACCATACCTTTAAGCATTTAAATACAAATTTTAATTTCTTTGATCTGTTACTTGAAAAATTACCTTTGATTAGATTTGAATGCAGAGGGGACTGGATCAGTTTAGGCTTACTGATAAGTTTACTGGACTAAGACTCAGAAACACTTTGCTTTTAAAATTTATTCAGATTATGACTACTCTTCAGGGTACCACTTAAAATGCTCCATAACATATTTTCATCAATCCTCACTGGCCCTTGTGAAAAAAATGTTTTTAACTTTTTTAAGATTTATAATGTTTACATCCATGAGAAACTGTGCCAAATAAAAATGTGTCATGAAGGCAAATTCATTCAACATTCATGCACATACCAAGTAGAAAAGGGTCCATTTCTAAATTCAGGGCCCAGGGATATCGCTCAGTAGCACAGCACCTGCCTGGCAAGCACAAGGTCCTGAGTTCAATTTCTAGTACCAAAAAGTAAATAAAATAAATTTGGAGCCAGGCATGGTGGCACACGCCTTTAATCCCAGCACTCAGGAGGCTGAGGTAGGAGAAGCATTGTGAGTTCGAGGCCAGCTTGGGCTACAACGTGAGTGCAAGGCTGGCCTGAGCTACATAGTGTGACCCTGCCTCAAAAAAACTGGGGCCGGGAGTTTGGCTCAGTGGCTTAAGCGCCTGTCTGGCAGGTGCGAGGTTGTGAGCTTGATCCCTGGTGCCACAAAAAAAAAAAATAAATAAACTTGGTATGTTTTGTCTGAATTTGAATTAGTTAATCCATGCAATCATGTTTGTTTTGTATTTATAAGTATTTGACTTACTGGCCACTTTTTATTTAAACTCTTTAAAGTTTCATTTTAAGTTTCATTCTCATTTAACTTTTAGTGTTATTTGTTCACTTAATAGTAACACCAGAACAAGACATTAAAAAATAATAAAATCTACTGGCACAGAAATAATATATCCTTTGGTAACTGTAAAAACCATTTATAGTTAAAAATTGATATATTGTGTAAAGAACTAAAAGAATCTTACAACCTTTGCTTTTGTATTTTCTCTTAGGAGCATTATGAAAAAAGTAAATATAAAAACGTAGTGGATTTTTGTTGGTGTTCTAAGTTCAGTAGTCTGCTGGTTGCTTAATTGTGAAACTGTGAAACCTAAATGTTAACTTATTATTTTAGTTCATAGCATTACTGTTTTCACATTAGAAACTAATATAGGATTCTAGGAGGTTAATATGCCTTTTAATTTCTGATTGAGGGAAAATGGGGAGGATATTTGTAACTAAATCAACACTGGAGCAGTATGTAGTATTATGAAATGTTACAACAATATGCTAAAAATAATAAAATGTTATTTTACAATTGCATATGCATATAAATTTGATTTTTTTTCCTCACGGTTGTGTATTCCCCACAGGAAGCATAGACAGATGCCATTATTGGTTAATTTTCCAACTACTTTATAAAACCAACAAAATAGATAAAATGGAACCATTAAAAAGTACTTACACTAGACAGAAAAAAAGGAGCTAAAAGACCAAAAGAGGGGGGAAAAGGAACACATAACAAGATGATGGATCTAAACTCAGCTGCTTCAGTAATCACAGTAATTGCATTTTAACTGGAGTGTTTAAGTCATTAACAGACTGTCAAAAGAGACAGGCAGCTTTCTGACGAACTTCCATACTGTTCTCTATAGTAGCTATGCTATATAGTCCCACCAACAGTCTCTTCCATATCCTCACCAGGATTTGTTGTTTCTTGTCTTTTTGATAATAGCCATTCTAACCGATGTGAGATGGTTTCTCACTGTAGTTTTGATTTGCACTTACATGATGGCTCATGATACTGAGCCCACTCCTGGGTCCACATTCACAGGCCAAGGGAAGGACCACAGCAAAGGGATGCCTGCATTCCCATGTTTGCTATAGCCCTGATCACAGTGGCTAGGATATGGAGTCAGTGCTTTGCTTTTGAGTTTAGTTACTGGGGGAAAAAATGGACCTTTTACAGGTTTGCTTTTAAACTTGCAAGGCAGTTACAGAAGAGTCTTTATTTTCCTCCTGAGGCCAGTCCCAGTTAAACTGATAGAACCCAAAATATTCCTTGCCATGTGTGAGCTCTAAAACAACTGCTTCCCTTTGTCCCTTGGAGGTGGGAGGAGGGTGTTCTTTTGATGGCCTGGGGTAGTGGTCACAGGTCAGAGATACTTGGCTGAAGATTCCAGGGGGCCCTCTGCAGCAGTCTGTGGCCCTGTTAACTTGGGTATGCTCTACAGTGAACTCTGCTTGTTCTGACCCAACCTCACAACTCCCCCAGCTTGAGGACTTTGGGCTCTCCCAGGGTTTCTTCCCTACCCTGCAGTCTTGAAGTATCCTAGGAAGTGAAGTGGAGCTCACACAGCTGCTCAACTAATTTGTTTCCTCTTTCACAAGTTACTCTGCCTACTACTCCAGGCCTCCTGTTTATTTCATGTTCTGTCTGGTGTTTTACATGATTCAAGATAGTAAATCTTACTACTTCATTTTGGCCAGAAGCAGATGATAGCATGTCAATCCATAATATTCTTTTAAAAGTTCTTTCAGTCAGGCGTAGTACATGCCTGTAATCTCAGGCAGGTGTTGAACTCACTAGCCCAGGAGGCTGAGGCAGGAGGCTGAGGACTGCTCAGTGTTCAGCTTGGGCTACATAGTGAGTACTAATAAAAATAAAAATGGAAAAACAAGGGTTTTACATTTTTTTTAAAATTAAGACAAGTTTGTACTACATAATAATCACATTTACCATGGGAAGTTGGTACATAACACATCTCAACTATCTCCTCCACCACCCTCTGTAATAAAAAACTATTGAATATGGACTATGATCCCTTTTACCATTTCTAATATTATTTTCTTCTGCCTTTTTTATCTCAGTGATTTCCTAAATTCCTAAGTTCTGTTGATCCTATACCTTATTTTACTAGTTTTGCCTTTAATTTTATAACTGCCCGTCTTTTACTCTCTCTGGATTTTTTTCTGTTGTTATATTTTAGTTATATGTTTATGATGTTCAATATCTTCTCTAAGAAAATGACTTGTGAGGCTATTGACATTTATGATCAAAAGAGATGCTAAATTAAAAACAGGTTAATGTAAAATGTTTTAGGGCATACTCAAGTTTGAAGATCATTGAGATCTACCGTTTTTCTAATGGCTTTGTCTTTTTTAAAATTATTTTTACATTTATTGTTTTAATACTTTATCATTTTAATAACAGATTCTGGAATTAATATTTCTTGGTTTATTTAACCTGTTTTTAAATGTTTACCTAGTTGCAGACATTGAAAAGAATAACCATAGGGACTATGCAGTTACCAAATATTGCAGAACTTAGGTTGAACATTAGTTTTGATTTTAAAGACCCCTTAATGATTTGGTCCAAGCTCATTTTAATGATATGCACAAAGTGCTTATTTTAGCATTATCTATAGCAACCAAAAACTCAGCCAGATAGCCAGATAAGTTGTGGCAGATAACAATGAAATACTATTCAGCAATAAAAATGTATAAACACTTTATGGATGGCTCTCAACAACATAATGTTAAGGATCCACAAAAGTGTATACTGTGATTCCATCTATGTAAAGTCCATAAGCAGGCAAAATTAACCTATGGAACTGAAACTCAACCGTGGTTACCTCTGGGGAATAATGAGAGCATATTGGCTTCTGAAGTTCAGGTGGTGATCTACATCATGCCCTGAGTGGTGGCTACACAGGTGTTCTCCCTAGGCAGAAATCTAGCAGGCTGTACTTTCTGTGCACTTTTCCTTTCTTTTTCTTTTTTCTTTTGTTTTGGATCAGAATTGAACTCACAGCCTTGTGCTTGCCAGGCAGGTGCTGTGCCACTGAGCTATTATATCCCTGGCCCCTCTGTGTACCTCTTGAGTGGATGTTATACTTCAATAAAAGTTCACTAAAAGATAAAGACTTTATGGTTCTCATTACCAAAATAAAATCATGGCCAATATCCTAAAAAATATTATTTTACCTATCTTTCACTGTTGCTGATATTACGATGGAATCCACGTGCACACCTGTCCCTTAGGGTATCATTTAGCTTTAGCATATGCAGCCGATGCAGCCGATGCAGCCTCCTCACGCCACTTCGCTTTCTTCGCCAGGTTCCAACTGGTTAAGGATTCATGCCGTTCCGCAGCCTCCAAAAGAGACAGAAGGAAAGAGAAAAGAGAAGAATTGTGACTCTCTAGAAGAACTTCTATTTTAGTTGAGCATATATGAGAAATTTTGAGAAAAGTAACTTAAAGTATCTACTACAAAGAGTATCCAAGAAAATGGCTTTTTGGTATGGAAAAAAATTCCTAGATTTCCAGTTAGTAGGATAGTAAATGTAAGAACTACCACCATTCTCTCTTGGTATGTGGAGACATGCTTATTAGATACAATATAACAAAAATATTTAAACCTAAAACAAGAAACAGAAATCTCCATGTATCAAAAGTGAAAGTAACTCAGGGAAGGAACTGGTGAGAATGGGAGACTTGAATCAAGATGGGAGGAAATGGTTTCAGTTGGGGCATTTGGGAAAAATAGTGGCCTTCACAGCTGTGGGATGGGTGTTTAACCCTATGTAGAGGTGAAGGTAGGATTTGGATCTTTGCTATGGGTTAGGAAGCTGAAGGAACCAGGGGAAGGCATGAAATGACTTGGAACTGCTCTCACCAGCCTTCAAGGAAAGCAGGCATTTATCTGGAGGGAAAAACCTACTGACTATCTTTTGTGTTGTAAATGAGACAGCACACCAACCACTAAAAGACTTCTAAATCCTAGAAAATCCTTACTCATTTATCTAGGGTAAGTTAAAACAAGAGATGATTGAAGAGCTTTATTTTACGTGTTTGTTCAGGTCAGCATTTTTAAAAGTTTTTGTTGGATGACAATAATTTTAAAGGTTGAGCTATTTTCGAAGCTAACTGGAATGAACATATTTACATTGCTAAATTTATGGGTTCTCATCTTGGTACGAGATTAGTGGGCTCAGAGTTACTGGAGAGCATGAGGAACGCAGAATCACAGGATTTAGCAGGATAGTAACAGGCTAACTATGCCAGAGAGTGAAGGTGAGTGACCCAAGTAACTGCAGTGTGATGCGGCTGCTACTGAAATGTAGGGATCACTACTGGAGAAGAGGTCTGGCTCTAGCGGGGTTATCCACAGGTGACACAATGCAGAGGGAGTGTATCCACAGTTCCGACATGGAGGTTGTTAGAGACTGAAGACAGGAAGACTGAGGGATGAGTTCCCTATCTTCCCGTACTGGGGCAGGAGGGGCTGCTCTTGGTGGTAAAAAGTGACCCACAGGTGGAAGATTTGTGGAAGCAGAGAACAAAATTGAAACTTGTCATCCTTTACTTTCTCCTAAGAGGTATCAAACAGAAACCATGTATTAGTGAAAAGACTTGTATACAGGGCAGAGCTATTTCTTAATTTTATGCAGTAACTGACTGAGTTCATGATCTAAGAAATGATAACTTTCACACAACAAAGTTCTCCTCATGAAGATTTTAACCAGGTTAAAACTGCCCTGTTTTTGTTTTTATCTGTTTTGTGAATAGAAAAAAGCGTTTTTCTCTCTTGGCCACAGAGTTAACTTATTAACTCAAATTTCCTTGAATAAGATTGTTGCAGGTAAGATAAATTTTTTCTTATGCTAAATTGAGAACAAATCCGTAACAGTTCTTAAAACCCTGTAAGTCTATCTCTCTTCCTCTTTTCTTATCTCAGTGCTGGCCATGGACCCCAGAGGCAATGTGTATTAGGAGCCCCCAGTACCCAGTCTGCCTGTGTGCTAAGTAGGCACTGACCTTTTTGGCTGATGCTATCACCACAAAGCAGGCGCTGATTGTGAGTCCAATCATTATGTAGCAAACTTTCACCCGTGCTTTGTTCCTTGCAGCATCAATCATTTCAGGCCTAAACCAAGACAACATTTTTTTACATCAAAGTAATATGGTTTGCTGACAGGTATTAAATCACATAAATGATTTTTTATGTGTATATTACAAAAATTTTCCAGAACAAACAGTAGATGTGAAAGACTTTCAGGTCTTACGCATTTCAAATTAACAGATTTAGCCGCTATGAAACCACAGTATAGAATATTTAGTTTCTAACTAGTACTAGAGATTGTGAGCTACATTTTTCTTATTTATTGATTAGGGTAAGAGTTAAAGCCCATTTATGTCTGTGAGTCATATTAATTTAACCTCTGCTATGTTCAATACATTTTGTTTCTTTCTCTTTTTTTTTGAGACAGTTTTGTCACTATGTAGCCCAGGCTACCCTCAAATTTATGGTAATCCTCTGTTTTCAATTTTTAAGAGGATTTTTTTTTTTTTTTTTTTTTTTTTTTTTTTTTTTTTTTTTTTTTTTTTTTTTTTTTTTGGTACCAGGAATCAGGAATCAGGACCTTGTGCTTGCCAGGCAGACGCTGTGCCACTAAGCTGTATCACCAGCCCATGGAACAGGATATTTTTAAAAACTCATTATTAACACTCGTTTCCTCACTCACCTCCTAGTCTCTTCTTGCTCTCCCCACTGCTATTTCCAAAATCAACTACCACACATTTTATGGGAATGACTATTAGACAAAGGGTGTTTTCTTCATGGCTGTTGTAGGAACTTTAAAAGAAATAAAAATCACAGCAATTTGTTGAAGAAAATGACAAAAATATCCTTCATTTTTTATTATTCTGAAAAACTTAAGTCTTATTTTTAATAATGTTAGAAGTGAGCCGGGAGTGGTGGTGCACGCCTTTAATCCCAGCACTTGGGAGGCTGAGGTAGGAGGAGTGTTGTGAGTTCGAGGCCGGCTTGGGCTACAACGTGAGCGCAAGGCTGGCCTGAGCTACACACAGTGCGACCCTGCTGCAAAAAACCAGGGCCAGGAGTTTGGCTCAGCAGCTTACGCGCCTGTCAGGCAGGCACGAGGTTGTGAGTTCAATCCCCCGGTGCCGCAAAAAAAGAAAAAAAATGTTAGAAGTTGTCCAAGATTTTAGCAATGTTACTTAAAAAGTAGTATTTCAAAAGTAATCATGCTTATGAAGTTTTAATATTGAAATAAACTTCAACATATTCAGTAACATTATTTTCTATTTAATTTCGGTTTATTAGTACATTTAATTTCCAGAAAAATAGGTTGCCATTTTTCTTAAAAATGAAAATCTTTTAACTGTTTCACTAGTAAAAAGACCAAAACTAATAAAGAGTCAACTTTCCTTAGATTTCAGGCAGAATCATGTGAAGTTTTAAGACAGTGATTGTGAGCAGTTTCAATTAGTGTCTACACAGACATTATTAGATTATATTTGTTGCTAGCTTTTATTCCAGACAGAACCTAAATCTTTTTTACCTGCCCATCTGGTTTTGATATGTTATACTAAGTTAGTTTAATGCTAAAAAAAAGAGACAAAATACAGTTATTATTAAATAGAATTAGTGTAGTTATAAAAATTACAGGTATTTCTCAATTAAATGTCATTAAGAGCACAAAAAGTGAAAACTATATATTGCAAGTCTAATAGTTTAACAAGAACATCCCTTCTGAATAATGTTGCTTTTAAAAAGATTACAGAAAATAATAAAATGAAAAATATTCAAATACTTTTGTTTATAGCTCGAAACTATATTGCTTTTTTAAGCAGTATAATGATTGATGGGGTCAACTTGAGAAGTTTAATTAAGAGAGGTTTGATTAAACTGGCTCAGCAATAGGAAGACCCATCCTAGGGCAGCTCATCACGTGGATGATATAAAATGGAAACCAGGAAGGATGGATCTGCTTTTGTTCTTCAGAGGAGCGCCAGTCTTACTGTCACCTGGGACATGGTCTCCTGGCTCGCAGTGTGGATCCTTCCACCTTCCACTGCAGACCCATTGGCCTTCTGACACGGACTTGCCCAGGACACTGCAGTGAGATCCAGACCTTGGACTGAATCCTTTGGCCTCCAGTGCACCGACTCCCTCTGCATGCTTCCTCATCCAGCTCCATGAGTGACCATCATCAGCCGATGTTGTAATTTCTTACACATTTGTACATCTTGTGTTACATGTTTCTCTAGTAAAACACTGACTGATACAGGCATCTTGCTCATTGTTAAATGCTCCTGTTTATAATACTTTTTTTACTGTGAGCATGAGGAAATTAAATTTCTGTAATAAATAATTCTGCCTCTTTCTACCTGCAGCTACATTAATGTTGTACTTGGTATAGATTCTCTTTATAAACATTAATTTATAATAGTGCTCATTTTTTACATTCTTGATTACTGTGATATAATCACTAGATCCCAAAATCCAAAAAAATTTGAGAGTGGTATTTTATATTTTGTTGTGTTTATGTTTTTACCTATTCATTTGGCTTGTAAAGTATTAAACTCTCACTTATCAATTCAGAGTTAATAACCAAAGCTTGTGCTAATAAAGACTTTCTGAGGTTAATTCATACGTTCAGCTAAATTTGCAGTTTGGCCTCTATTGATCTCAAAACAATTTGTTTTATGGTATTAGAAAATGTTTCTACAGTTAAATGCAGAAAGATTTCAGAAAGCCATGTTATTTCAAATTCATGTCTATTCCATATTAAATAACTCTTGATTCAAAAAGGAATAAAAAATGCTTTAGATTTCATTAGTATACATTTTCCGCCACTTTTTTCTCCCCCATTTATTTGAAGTGTTTTTGGTAAACTGTAAAGTAATAGAAACAAAATCATAGATAATACGTGATGAACAAGATGTAGGCCCAGTTTCTATTATCTATTCCAATAGGCATTCATTAATTCCATTGTACTAATATAACTTACAAATATAATTTCAGATGTACAGAGCATCTGAAATCCTTATTTGATATTTTGGTTTTAGTCTTCCTTTACATGATCAGGTTTTTTGTTTGTTCTTGTGCATTTTGTTTTGTTTTCGTAATGGGCATTGAACCTAAGGCCTTCCCACTGAGGTACATCTTTGCACCTTTTTGATTTTTTTATTTTGAGACAGGGTCTTGCTAAACCACTAAATTGCCCAGGCTCGTCTGGAACTTGTGATCCTCCTGCCTTAGTCTCCCAGAGTGCTGGGATTACAGGCATGTGCCAACATGCTGTTTTTTCTTTCCTTTTTTTTTTTTTTTGCGGCACCAGGGATTGAACTCGCAACCTTGCGCCTGCCAGGGCAGGCACTTAAGGCACTGAGCCAAACTCCAGGCCCTGGTTTTTTTGAGGCAGGGTCGCACTATGTAGCTCAGGCCGGCCTTGCGCTCGCGTTGTAGCCCAAGCCGGCCTCGCACTCGCGTTGTAGCCCAAGCAGGCCTCGAACTCACAATGCTCCGCCTACCTCAGCCTCCCGAGTGCTGGGATTAAAGGCGTGCGCCACCACGCCCGGCTTTCTTTCCTTTTTTAAATTTTCAGTTTTAACACTAGTAGACTGATTTTATTCTTAGTTCCTTCTCTTTTTATCTATTCTCTTGTGAAAGTGCTGGTGATGGCTTTTAGAATTTGCATAAACTCAAAGAATAAGTTTTTTTCATATACCAGTTTACATTTACTTATTTTTAATGTTATTACTTGCAGGCTACATGACTCTGGAGGTGATTATCCTAGAGGTGAAACTGCCAGCTTCATTTTGGTCACTCATCAAATCTCTGCCTGGGGAAGTGTATGACCATAAGGAGGCCAACCATGTCAGTGCCCTCGTGGTCCCACAATGGCCTACAGCGGCTGCACCCCAGAAGAGGAGGCTTTGTGGGTGAGGTTTCTTCCTAGGCCCCTCTGGCAGCCCGCACGCCCAGCTCAGAGGACCCCTCCTTCCGGAGCGGAGCAGCCAGGGCCCAGAGGGTGCAGGCGACGCCTCTGGCCAGGGCTCCTTGGAGACTGCAGCCGGGCGATGGTGGCCATGCCCAAGGAGTCTCTCTTTTTTCGCCCAACTTCCTCAGTCTCTATGGTCGCTTCGCTGCCCATTGTTCAGTCGAGAGCGTCGCAGTGCACCGCACCGGGGAGCAGCGGGTGGTAAATTCCTCATGCTGCCGGAGAGACCGGGAAGACCCGAACAGCAGCGTGGCCTCCGCCCGCCCCGCACGGACCCGCCCCAGCCCACTCACGGGACCCGCGCCGGGATCTCCTCCATGGACTGGAACCGCCGGGTCCACAGCAGGATTCTCTTGTCGAACTGTGAGGGCTTGAGCCGTGCGGGGACCCTGTGCGTCTTCCCTGCAGGGACAGCTGCCGCAGGTGAGGGGCGCTGGAGCCCCGCCTCTCCACCCTCACTGGGGTCTCGGGGCGCAGCATCGCTGCAGTAACGGGGAACGCCCCGAGGCCGAAGAGGCAAAGCCGGGGCGCTGCGGGTTGCGTCCCCCAAGCCCAGTCTCAGGACTCGCGCGCCGGCCGGGAGCATGGTGCGCTTTCCCAGGCGGCACAGTCCGGCGGGCTCGCGCGTCCACCGGGACCCTGCCCCGCCCCGGACCCCGCCCCTCACGGGCCCCGCCCCTTCACCTGCCTCGGCCCTGCCCCTCACCGGGCCCCGCCCCTCCCGACCCGCCCCGCCCCTCCTCGGGCCCCACCCCTGGCCACCCCAGATCTAAGAGATGAGACTGTTCTCACTTGGAAGAGTACCCAAGGCCACGCGGTGCGGTGACCTCGGAGCCCTAGCCCGACTTCTTCCCCCAGGTGACTGAGTCTGAAAGTCACGTTTTCTAGGCCAGAAGACCTCAGCCCTACAACTAGTTTCTTCTAGCTTTGCACTTCTCGGCTCACAAACTCTGCACGGCCCGCCAACTGTGCCTTTCTTCTGTCCCCGCCCACCAGTCTCGAGAACTGAACGGAAACAGACTCAGACTCAAGGCTGGCGAGGAAAAGTTGTCCAGCTGGAGCAGCCAGGACAAGGCGCACAGCTCAGCGCCCTCCTGACTCAGCCTTCGGGCTTCTTACAAGCCTCCTTGCCGCTTCACGGTTATTGCTGGTTTTCTAAGTATTTTCTTACAAGCAGCCTCAGGATCCTGAAAGCAAGAACTTCTCTTAACCCCCAACCCAATCCCCTTCAGTGTGTAAAGACCACAGAAAAACGATGCTGTGAAGAAATGCGCATTTAAAACTGCGGTTTCGGAAAGAATTCGGCTCTGCCTTCAGAGTTTAAACCCCCGCATTTCTGTCTGAAAAGTTGCATGATCGTAGACAAATCCTTTGAGTTAGAAGTCATGGTCTCGCTGGTGAATCTAGAATCCCTACCGTTCGCGCAGCAGCGCGGTGGGTGAGGACAGCGGACGAAGATGAAGCAAGCGGGAAAAGCCAGCAGGGCGGTGGGCGCCCTCCGGAGGGCTACAGGTCCTATGGGAGCGGCAGTGACTCCGAGCGCTCCTCCCAGGACATGGGGCATTTTAGTTCATGAACTCTCCTAGGGACCTGAGGGCGCCCAGACCGGAAGGAGATAGCCGAAACGTCCGCACTAGCCGCTATCTAATAAGTATTTGTTAAGTAATAGATAAACGCAAGTCTATGGAAGCGGAACAGCCTCCTCCCGGGTAGTGTGAGGCTGGATTCCTGAGCATCCAGGGCCTTGGGCTCTGGCGTCCAGAACCTAAGCAAAGAGAGAGCTGCATTAAGTCACCTTTGGTCATGCCCATCGCTTCCAGAAAAGTCTCTCTGTATTGGAACGTGGTTCTTCATTTAGCATTTTATTTATCTGTGTGACTAGGAGAGCGATCCACAGAGCTAGAGAGAACCGTCTCTGAGAAACCAGTCGTCATTGCTAGTTCCAAGAATCATGCAAGCAGCTGATGAGTGGATTTCCCGAGAGAACCTGAGGCCAGGCAGAGACCCTGGGGCCAGTGTGAGCCTTTGGGTGCCGCAGTGCTGAGGGAAAGAAAAGTTTACCTTAAGTCTCTGTCCTCACGGGGTTAAAGTATCACGCTGTGGCAGTGGTCTACATGAAATAAATGACTTACAGCTACATGAGGCATGTTTTCTTTGGCTCCAGAATTAGAACAAGCTTAAAAAAAAAAACACTTGATTAAATTCATTTTGTTTGTGATACTGGGGATTGAACATAGGCCCCTCATATTGAGCTTCAACCCCAGCTGTTTTTAAAAATTTTATTTTGAGACAGTGTCCTGTCGAATCATAGTTTCCCAGGCTGGGTTTGAGCTTGTGATCCTCCTGCCTCTGCTCCCAGAGTGCTGAAACCAATTTGTAATAGAAGAACGCATTGTTTCCTTGTATCCAGGACAATACATTCATTCATTAAGCAGATATTTATTGAATGTTTCCTATGTGCTGGACCCTTTTCTATGTTCTGAGTTTATAACAACTAGGAAAAGGAATGTCTGCTTCTCACAGAGCTTACTGTTAATCTTTGAGGTCTCAGTTTACCCATTCTGTTTTGTGTTACTTTTCAATCCAAAGGTTCATGCAGTATGTCAGAATATACTCTTTTGAGCATCTTTCCTTCAAGACTTTCAATTAGGATGGTTTATATTTCCAGCTCCCAGAGCTAATATAGTTACTTTGCAAACAATGGAGTACTACTCTGCTATAAAAAGATTAACCTGTATCATTTGTAGGAAAATGGATACACCTGGAGATAACTCAGTGAAATAAATCAGACACACAAGCTTAAATATCACATGGTTTGTCTTAGATGAGAAACCCAATTTTTATAAATGAAGAGCAAAATCAAAAGATGATAATAGGAAGTGAGAAAATAGAGCTTTCTCAAATGGGAGGGCATCAAGAGTTGGAGGGAGGAGGAAGGGAGTGGAGGAAGAGAGGAAGAGAAAGGGAATTAAGATGTGTTATAGGCATTTTCCAGCTCCACACAAGGGATGCAAACATTGTGTACAGCAAACATGGGCTAATAATAATAAAAAAAAGATAAGCCATTCTAACTAGGTAGAATTTGGTATGACGTGGCCCCTTCCTTCCTCCTGCCTCCCTCCCTCTCTTTTTTATCTTTCCTTTATCAGCTGGCAACTGTTGGATGAGGTGGGGGTGCACAGCCTGAGCTGCAGCGCTGCCTGCCTTCTGCTGAGGCAGGGTCCCCCTGCTCCCAAGGGTGTCAGCCCCTACTCAACTCACTTGCTTTCGGGCCCATGCTGGTTTCAGTGGGCAGATCCCAAGGTCAGAGTCCCCTGCAGACCGAATGCAGGGGTCCCCCAATCTCAGGCAGCCTCATCTCAGGTAGGTGCTCCAGGCCCAGGCAAGTGTCTGAGGGCTCCAGCATCGAAGACGCACAAAGAAAGAAAAAGCGTTAGCAGTGATTGTGACATTTAGCACTTCAAAAAACTCAAGTGAATGGCAAAAATTTGTTGAAGATCATTGCACTTATTTCTTAAATATCTATTTATGTGTGGTTGGGAGCTGCTGTGACTGTCTCAGTGCTTGACAATGCCAGAAGTCTTAATTTGACCTGGTTACTTACAGCCAGAGCTGATGATGTCAAAGCCTGGATTGGTTGTGACCCTTGGAAAAACCCTTTGTATGGCCTCCAGGGGTAGCTTTTTAAAACATGGTTGGAGGTAACTGCAGAAAACTTTCATGGTGCCAGCCTCTTCCCTTTTCCTTCCCCACATCCTTATCCACGGACTATAAAAAACAAAAAAACAAAAAAACAAAAAACAACAACAACAACTCACAAGAAGTCAGGGAAGACACTTTCGAAGTCTCCTGCTTTGCTATCTCTCATGGTCTGGCTCAGAGTCCTTCCGTCACGGCCCCAATGACGGCAGTATCCCCTGACTAGCACACTGGATTATGCTGCTAGTGCCGATGCACCTGGTGGTCTGTGACTGTCCCCGTTCAGGCCTGGCATGGGGGCTGGGGAAACACTGCCTGTGTGTGGAGCTGCTCGGGAGGCTGAGCTGACAGCGTTGCTTGTCCTGGTGCTCTTAACAGTAGCTTTGGACAGGGAGAGTAGTTTAGTGATACCTCGCGTAGCATGTGTGAGGCCCTAAATTCAATCCCCAGCACCCTGAAACAATCAAACAAACCTGTGGGGAACTGCTGAGCCTGGAGATCGATCACACGTGTGGGGCTGGGGAAAGGCCAGTCCTGAGAACAAAGAGTGCACAAGGTGAGCCAGGTTTTAAGCTCTGTTGGGGGTGGAGGGGTTGTTCCATTGCCTTTTTTCTGCTCAAGATTTAATTTTAAAATAGTGCTCCAAGCCAAATCCTCTATGGTCATCTCAACAAGTGTATAATCATCAAGACACTCCTAATCCAAGTCCACAACAAAAAAGTAAATATGGGAATCAATAATACAAGCATTTCTATTTACAATGATTGCCTTAATGAACCTGCTTTTGCCCCATGTTTTACAGCTATGAAATCACTATCAATACACCTCTCTCCCCCAGGGTTCTCATGATCCTATTTTTGCTCAAAGGTATCCTCTCACCTGCTATTTCCTCTTACCCCAAAATTTTGAGAGCTGTGCTGATATGCCACATGCAACACAGTTCTCAAAATTTTGGGGGTGATGGGTAATAAAGGATGAAGAAATAAAAGACAGGAGTCAGAATGCAGAAAGCTGAGGTCAGGTGAAGCTTCCCTTCCTTGTGGGAAAGAAAGGAACTGCCTAACACCTGCCTGTTTATTTATACACTCAGCAGGTTGATGTCACGTGACACTGCTCTGCCTAGCAACCTGTTTGCTTGGATATTCTCAGAGCTGGAACAACTTATTCACCTGGCTCACCTCGTGCACTCTTTGTTCTCAGGACTGGCCTTGTCAAACAGTGGAGGCATGTTCCCTAATTCTTCCCCAGCCCTACTCTCCACCACCAAACTTGTTTCTGACCTCTGGTGAGCAACAAAAGACAGCGGAGGCTTGGACCTCAGTCCCTCCTCCAGATTCGTACTAGCTCCTGAAGTGGGACTGCAGGCTGTTCCTGCTGGAGTCTGTGGACCTCTGCTCCAGGGAACAGTGGATCTCCTGCTAGGCAGCAACAGTCTTACTTTATTTTTATTTGTTTTGTGGCACCATGGGATCGAACTCACAACCATCACTTTGATTTCCCTTGTATAGTCAGCATCCATGACACCAGGCAAAACCTGTAGACCTTTTAAAGTGAGACTGCTGGCAGGGCTTGGTGGCGCACACCTTTAATCCCAGCACTTGGGAGGCTGAGGTAGGTGGAGCGTTATGAGTTCAAGGCAGGTTTGGGCTACAACGTAAGCACAAGGCTGGCCTGAACTACGCAGCACGACCCTGTCTCAAAAATCTAGGGCTGGGAGTTAGCTCAGTGGCTTAAGCGCCTGCCTGGTAGGCGTGAGGTTGGTTCAATCTATTCAAAACACTGTTCAAGTCACCTCAGACTCTCATATTGCTCAATTGGCCATTCTTCCTTGGGCAAAAATTGGAAATCTATAAATAAGAAAAAGGGATTCAAGGGTTTTGGGTCCTCTGATACTTAGTCCAACAGATTAAACAGGATCGTTCCAAGATGGGATTGATTATTGAAGGAAAAATATTCAAAGAGCTTTTAGAAACAGGTCCAGGGCTGGGAGTTTGGCTCAGTGGCTTAAGCACCAGGTGTGAGGTTGTGAGTTCAATCCCTGATGCCACAAAAAAAAAAAAAAAGAAGAAGAAGAAGAAGAAGAAGAAGAAGAAGAAGAAGAAGAAGAAGAAGAAGAAGAAGAAGAAGAAAAGAAACAGGTCCAGATGTTTCGATTATTGCCCAACACCACTGGCCTATGGCATGGCCTCGGGATGTAGCAACTACAGATCTACAGGGGGTGGGCAGAGTTTCTCACCGTGGTAGAAGCACTAAATTGTTACCCTGGAGGGATGCAGAAGGCCATTCTGGACATTTCTCACCTTAAGTCCTCCCCCATATACCAGTCAATCTATGGAGTCATCACGTATTACAGAACACAGGGGCATTTTTGGTCAGTCCTCCCCTCGGGCTGACCAGCTCCTGCCACTGCCACCAGGGGAGCTCACCTGCACCCTTGAGGCAGTGGGACAGAGGCAGGAGCTGCGAAGGGAGCCCCAGGCAGCTAAATACAGGATGTGAGTTTTTCTTCCACACAGAAGACTGAATTGCAGGCTGTTAACATGGGCCTTACAAGATCATCCATCTACTCCCACTGATCCCTTTTCAGACAGTGCTTATGTTTGTGGTGTGGTGCACCACATGGAAAGCACCATCATTCACACTGGCCAAGAAGATCTTTTTCATTTATTTCACACTCTCCAATTTGTCATTCAGTCACACCATGTCCCCTGTTTTATCCATCATTTGTGTTCTCATTCCCAATTGCCAGGACCTCTCACTGAGGGAAACACAGCAATAGACAGATTGTTGGCTACATTACTGTTACTCTCTCAGATGACATTCAACAGGCTTCTGCCTCCCATCAAAATGCTTCTGTCTTATGCAAACACTTCCATTTAACCCAGGAACAGGCTCAACAAATTGTTAATGTTCCTCATGCATAATACATCTTCCCTCACTCCCTATGGGGGTTAATCCCTGAGAGTTTCACCTGAGGATTTCATCTCTGGCAGATGGATGTCACTCACATTCCTGAGTTTGGTTCATTATGCTGGGTCCATGATTCAGTGGATACTTTCTCAGGATTTATTTTTGCTTCTGCCCAAACTGGTGAAGCAGCTAAATATGTCATTGTTCATTGCTAGGATGCTTTTAGTGCCCTTGGCTGTCCACAGGCACTTAAGACTGACAATAGCCCAGACTATATGAATGCTGCCTTCCAAAATTTTGTGAAGCTTTTCATATTTCCCTTACCCCAGGAATTTCTTACAACCCTCAAGGTCAAGGAATTGTTGAATGTGCTCACCATACATTCAAAATTCAATTAAGAAAACAAAAGGGGGAATCCTTCCCTACAAAAAAAATTTGTATCTCATAATAGACTTCATTTGGCAGTATATACTATTAACTTTTTAAATCCTACTAGAGAGTACAGCAGCAGAAAGACAATTCAATCAGGTAAAGGAAAACAAGTTAGGAAGAGTCCTTTGGAAAGATCTTCACACTGGACAAGGAAGGGGCCCAGCCCAGTGCTAATTTGGGGTCAAGGGTCTGCTTGTGTCTTTCCAGACAATGCTGAATGGCCTATCTGGGTGCTAGAGTGTACTGATCAGCTGTATAATGGATCAAGACCCAGAGAAGGAATTGCTTCCACCTTTCAAGAAGCTGATGCTCAGTCCTTTTGCGGTGTTGCCTTGGAGACCATGCCACACCTGATAGACACTAATAATGGAAAGTGTTCAAGGGTGAGAAGGTCTTTTACAGAGTCTTCCAAACACAGGTCTTCCAATTTTAACTGACCACCCATAACTTGCAACTGCAAAACAGAAAAGGGAGAGATTTGGGGAGTGGCTGAAGTGGGAGATCAATTGCACATGTGGGGCTGGAGCAATGCCAGTTCTGAGAGCAAAGAGCACCAAAGTGAGCCACATGAACGTGTTCCAGCACTGGGAGCACCCAAGCCAACAGGCTGCTAGGCAGAGGGGTGTCATGTGACATCAACCTGCCCAGTACATAAATAAATGTGCTGCAATCTTGAGCAGTTCTTTTTCTCCCATCAGGAGAGGAAGCTCCACCTGACTTCAGCTTTCTAAATTCTGACTCTGGTCTTTATTTCTTCATCCTCCACTGCCCTTCACCCTGAAAATTTGAAGAACTGTGCTGGACACGGCACAAACTCCCAAAACAAACAATTATTTTGGGAAATATGTTTAGAAGAAATCATGTTGGATTAATTGTTCCTGAAGAGAACTATTCAACTGTTCTTTTTTAATTTTAAAGAGCAAAAAATTAAAAATGAAACAAAGTTTCTTTTTTTTGCAGCAGCAGCAGGGATTGAACTCACAACCTCGTGCCTGTCAAACAGGCGCTTAAGTCACTAAGTCAAACTCCTGGCCCTGGTTTTTTGAGGTAGGGTCACACTGTGTAGCTCAGGCCGGCCTTGCGCTTGTGTTGTAGCCCAAGCCGGCCTGGAACTCACAATACTCCTCCTACCTCAGTCTCCTGAGTGCTGGGATTAAAGGTGTGCACCACCATGCCCGGCTTGAAACAAAGTTTCCAAACAAGATAGTAGGAGAGTAACGATAGCTAATACATTGTTTATTATTTTCAAAGTAGCTGTGCAGATTAAAAGATAGAGACATGAAAAATTGATCAAACCATATAGGCACAAGCCTTTCTTTTCAATGAACAAATAGAAACTTGTAGTATAATTATATTGACTAATATATATATGACATATATATATTCCCTTTTCTCTTGCTTCTTTTCTTTCTCCCATTCCAGTTTCTCTTTCCTCTTGAACAGTTTCTTTTTCTCCCATCCAATATCTATTGTACATTTTGGATCTTATTTACTCTTTCAGCTTCTTACACTAGGGAACCAATATGATATTTACACATATGAGTCTGGTAGTCTGGTTTATTTCAATTATGAATATGACTTCAAGTTACATCCACTTACCTATAAAAGTTTCAGGTTTATCCTTTATAGCTGAGTAGTACTCCATTGTATAAAAATACCACATCTTTTTTATCCATCTCTCTGTTGATGGGCATTTGGGTTGTTTGCAAGATTTAGCTATTACCAATTGTGCTGCTATAAGCATGGGTTCATATATATTGCTGTGGTATGATGATTTAATCTTTACGGGAAAATACCCAGGAGGGGAATAGCTGGGTTGAATGGGACCTCTAATCCTAGTTTCTAGTATTTTGAGGAATCTCCACAGTGATCTCCATAATGGTTGCATCAGTCTACACTTCCACCAACAGTAGAGAAGCATTCCTTTTTCCCCACAGTCCCTTCAGCATTTGTTATTGGTTGATTTCTTGATGATAGCCATTCTCACTGGGGTGAGATGGAATCTTAATGCTGTTTTAGTTTGCATCTCTCAGTTGACCAATGATATTGAACACTTTTTCATATATTTATTTGCCACTTGTATTTCTTCATCTGAGGAGTGTGTGTTCATCTCAGCTGCCTATTTTTGGATTGGGTCTTTGAATTTGGGGGGGTCTCATTTTTTTCAGTTCTTAAATGTTCTAGATATAAATCCTTTGTCTGAGGGACAGCTGACTAAAATTCTTCCCATTCTGTGAGTGTCTTTTCACTCTGTTGGTGATTTCTTTTGAAGTGCAAAAGCTTTTTAATAAGATGAGATCCCAGTTGCTGATTCTTTGAAGTGTTTTCCGTATTGTTTGGGTTTTGTTTATGCATTCTCTGCCTATACCTGTCTTCAAGGTTTCTACCTACTTTGTCTTCAAGTATATTTAGTGTTTCTGTTTTAATATCTAGATCTTTGACTTTAGTTTAGTGCACGGTGATAGACATGGGTCTAGTTTTAGTCTTCGGCATGCAGAGAGCCAGTTCTTCCAGTTATCTTTAAAGAGGCTTTCTTCCAGTGAACATGTTTGGCTCCTTTGTCAAAGACAAGGTGACTGAGTGTGTTTGCAGTGCTGTCTGCATCTTCTAATCTGTTCCACTGGTTCTCAGGTCTGTTTTTCTGCCAGTACCATGTTGATTTTATTACTGTAGCTTTGCACTATAATTTCAAGTCAGGGATTGTGATGCTTCCTGTTGTGCCTTTATTGCCCAAGATTGCTTTTGCTATTCTACGTCTCTTCTGATTCCAAATGAATTTGAGGAATGTTTTCTCTAGCTCTGTGAGGTATGCTAATGGTATTTTGGTACTGGGGATCAAATTCATGGCTTCACACTTGCCAGGCAGGCGCTTATGCCACTGAGCTAAATCCCTGGCTGCTAATGTTATTCTGATTGGAATTGCATTGTATCTGTATAACAATTGTGAGAGTATGACCATTTTCACTATGTCATTTCTTCCTATCCATGATCAAGGAACATCTTTCCATTTTCTGATATCCTTTTCAATCTCCTTTTTCAGAGTACTGTAATTTGCAATGTATAGATTTTTTTTTTTCGGCCCCAGGGATTGAACTCACAACTTCGTGCCTGCCAGACAGGCGCTTAAGCCACTGAGCCAAACTCCTGGCCCTTGTATAGATCTTCTACTTCCTTTGTTATATTGATTCCTAAATATTTCATTTTTTGGATATATTGTGAAGGGTGTGAGTTCACTGCTTGTGTACAGGAATGCTATTGATTTTTGAGTTTTGACTTTGTATCTGTCTATGCTACTAAATTTAGTTACTAAATCTAGAAGTGTTTTGGTGGAGTTCTTGGGGTCTTCTGTGTAGTGTCATGTTGTCTGCAAATAATGACAATTTAAGTTTTTCCTTTTCTATTCTTATTCCTTTTATTTCTCTCTCTTGTCTAATTGCTCTGGCTAATGTTTCCAGAGCTATATTGAATAAGAGTGGTGATAGTGGATATCCTTGTCTTGCTCCTGATTTTATTTATTTATTTATTTATTTATTTATTTATGGCACTGGGGATCAAACTTACAGCCTCACACCTACCAGACAGGTGCTTAAGCCACTGAGCCAAACTCCCAGCCCTAGTTTTTTGAGGCAGGGTCGCACTATGTAGTTCAGGCCGGTCTTGCACTCACGTTGTAGCCCAAGTGGACCTTGAACTCACAATGCTCCTCCTACCTCAGCCTCCCAAGTGCTGGGATTAATTGCTCCTGATTTTAAAGTGAAAATCTTTCAATTTTTGTCCATTTAGTATGATGTTGGTTGTTGGTTTTAGATGGCTTTTATCAGATTGAGATAAAGACTACCTATTGCGACTTTCTGTAGTTTTTATCAGTGTTGGACACTGTCAAAATCCTTTTCTACATCTATTGAGATGATCATGTGACTTTTGTCTTTGGCTCCGTTGAGATGACATATTACATTTATTGATTTGCATATGTCAAACGTACTTGCATTCCTTGAATAAATCCCACTTGGTCATGGTGTATAATCTTGATGATTTGCTGAGTTCTTTTACTAGTATTGTATCGAAGATTTTTGCATCTATGTTTATTAGGAAGATTGGCCTGTAATTTTCTTTTTTGGTTGAGTCTTTCTCTGGCTTTGGTATTAGCATAATACTTGTCTCCAGGAATGAGTTAGGGAGACTTGGTTCCCTTTCAATTTCATTGAAGAGTTTGAGGAGTGTTGGCATTAAGTCTTCCCTAAATTTCTTGTAGAATTCAGCATTGAATCCACCAGGACTTGGAATTTTCTTTGTTGGTACTTTTTAATTATATTTTCAATCTGATTAACTGATATTATGTTATTCAGAAATTTTATATCTTATTGATTCAGCTTTGGTGATTCATGCATATCTGGGAATCTGTCCATTTCTTCTGTGTTTCCCCTCATATGAGAATAAAGATTTTTGAAGTAGGTATTGATGATCTTCTGGATTTCCACAGGATCTGTTGTGATTTCACCCTTTCCATTCTTAAATGCATGAATTTGAGTCTTTTCTTTCTTTCTTTTCTTTTTCTTTTCCTTTTTCTTTTTTTTTTTTTTGGATAAGATTGGCTAAGGGTTTATCAATTTTATTTATTCTTTCAAGCAACCAACTCTTTATTAATTCTTTGTATTGTTTCCTTAGTCTCCATTGTGCATATGTTATGATCTTTATAATTTTCTCCCTTGTATGTGCTTTGGGCTTGTCTTGCTATTTTTTTTTATCTAGAAGCCTGAGGTACAACATTAGATTGTTTATTTGTGCTCATTCTGTTTTCCTGTTGTGAGAATCCACTTCTGTAAATTTCCATCTTAGAACTGCTTTCACTGAGTCCCATGCATTCTGGTATGTTGTATCTGCATTCTTGTTTAGTTGTGGATATTGTTTAATTTCTTCTTTAGTTTCATCAGTGACCCATTAGTTGTTTAGGAGAGTGTTATTTGATTTCTGTGTGTTTTTGGAGTTTGTGATGTTTCTTTTGCCATTAATTTCCAATTTCATTGCACTATGGTCAGTTAATACACATGGGTGAATTTCAATTCCTTTGCATTTACTTAAGCATGTTCTTTGGACTAGTATGTGGTCTGTTTTACAGAACACCACATGTGCAGCTGAAAAAGAATATGTATTCTGATAATGTTGGGTGGAACAGTCTGAAAACATCTACTAAGTCCATTTGCTTACAGGTTTGGTTCAGTTCTGATATTTCTTTGCTGATTTTTTGTCAAGTTAATTTATCTCTACGTGACAATGGGATATTAAGGTCTCCCATCACAATTGTGCTATGCTTACTTAATTTTTCATGTCTTTTAATAATTGTCATTTATAGTTGGGTGCTCCTGTATTTGGAGCATACATATTTATGATTGTTACTTTTTCCTTTTCAAGTTTTCACCTAACAAGTATGTAATGACCTTCTTTATTTCTTTTGATCATTCTTGATTTGAAGTTCACAGTGCCTGCAAATAGAATAGCTATCCCTGCTTTTTTCTGGGTTCCTGTTGCATGGATGATTATCTTCTGTCCTTTCACTATGAATTTCTTGAGTTAAATGTGTTTCTTGTATACAGCATATTGTTAGATCTTGTTTCTTGATCAGTTCTGCCAGTCTGTTTCTTTTGAAACATCATTTACATTGATGGTTCTAACTGATATGCATTGGTTTATCTTTGTCATGGTACTTTTCTGCTATTGGTTCCCTGCTTTTCCCCTCTGTTTAATTGCTTGCCCTGCCTGGTGGTTTCTTTTTGTTGTTGTTCTTGGAATTGTGGTCATCTTTATCTCTTTCTAAAATGTATTTCAGTGTTCTTTATAGGGTTGGTTTGCTGATCACTAATTTCTTCAGTTGTTCTTTTTCAGGGAAGTATCTTATTTCTCCATTAATTTTGAAAGATAATTTTGCAGGGTACATCAGTCTGGGTTGGAAGTTGTTTCTTTCAGGACTTGTAATACTTCATTCCAAGCTCTTCTTTTTAATTTTAAAACTTTTTAAAAATCCACTTTATTCATAGATAGAAAAGAAAAAAGAAGAAGTAAAAGAAGAAGAAGAAGAAACAGCTTACAACAAAATTTTAAAGTACATCAATCAGCAGGTAACAATGGTACATACATTGTGCATTTTCATCCCCAAATCATTCACCCAGTACACAAGACATCTGCCTTCAACTGTCCAAACAATACCAGTACAAACCTTTCTCTTTGGCAAACTCAGAGAAATCAGTAGTATAACTATCTTAACTATTTTTATGTACATATATATATGCATAGACATACGTTTTTTCTTTCATTTTGTCACACTAATGAAACAATATGATGTTTACACATGTATGTCTTATTTCACTAATGAGTATGCTCTCAACATGCATCCATTTACCTATAAAAGTGTCCAGTTTATCATTCTTTTTGGCTGAGTAGTACTCCATTGTACCAAGCTCTTCTTGACTTGAGGGTTTGTGTTAAGAAGTCTGCCATAGCCGGGCTTGGTGGCACATGCCTTTAATCCCAGCACTCGGGAGGCTGAGGTAGGAGGAGCGTTGTGAGTTCGAGGCTGGCTTGGGCTACAACGTGAGCACAAGGCCGGCCTGAGCTACACAGTGTGACCCTGCCTCAAAAAACCAGGGCTGGGAGTTTGGCTCAGTGGCTTATGCACCTGTCAGGCAGGTGCGAGGTTGTGAGTTCAATCCCCAGTGCAAAAAAAACAAAACAAAACAAAACAAAACAAAACAAAACAAAAAAAATATATATATATATGAACTCTTACAACTCAATAATCAAAAGACAGTAGTCAAATTTAAAAATGAGGCAAATATTAAAATAGGTATTTCTCTAAATAAGATGCATACATGGCTCAAGATCAGTTGCATTAGGGAAAGGCAAATCAAAACTGTGATGAAGTGTCACTTCAGGCCCATTAGGATGGCTACTATTTTTGTTGTTTGCCACGGTCCAGCTGGGCTAGGTCCACAGAGTCCCCAAAGGTGGGCTGAGCATCGGCGCGTGGAGAACAGACACACAAACAGCTCAGAGACTGTGTGAATCTGCTTTGTTTATTGCTTCTACTACTACTATTGCTAGTACTACTACCTTGAAACTCTAACAGAATAATTCGTACTTTTTTTCTGGCAAGGGTTGAAAGTTTAGATAACAAGAATGAGATCAACAGGTGTTTCTATGGTTACATGGTTTTTATGGTTACATTATTCATCAGCATACATGGTTTGTCAGCATAGGCAGAAAGTTTATACTTAGTTAAAGACCTTGAAGCGTGTTTTGGCTACTAATAGATTACTGATTAGTTTTAAATTAGTTGAATCAAGTTTCTACATTTACCTATGGGAAAAAATCTCAGTAATTGTTTTAAAATATCGATCTTGACTTAGGGAGGTCTAATGTACTATAGGGGGTCGAATTGTTCTAAATGCTCCATTGTGATAGCCTAGCTAAAAGCCTGCAAAACACAAGACCATCTTCAGCCATGATTTAGCCCCCCTATTCCCCTGTGATGTTCTCACAGCTGCAAGGATGTGTTATTTACCTTGTCTCTCTTAAAAGACAAAACATAGTAGCATGTCGGCCTCTCTGCATGGAGGTTCCCAAGCAGCCCCAGCCAGCTGGTTATTACTATTATCATTAAAGGCTCTCAAACTTCTACTCTGGCCTTGGCCTCATCAGTCTGAGTCAGTATCAGACCACTACACCATTAATAGTAGAAAAACATTTTATTAACTATCCTTTTGTTCTTAGGGAGTCTGTACTTTGTTTACTGATTTTGTGCATGGGAAAGAAAGAAGAGAAATTTTCCAAACTGGATCAGAGCACAAGTTAACACAATAGTTCCCAAGAAACATCAACCCATTCCCACAAAGCCAATTTTTATGCTGCGGCCTTTTCTTAGAAAACGTCCTCCTTCCATGTTTGGACTTTGTCAGCAGAACATGGGTCTA
The DNA here is from genome assembly GCA_004363535.1 of Dasyprocta punctata. Classification (NCBI taxonomy): domain Eukaryota; kingdom Metazoa; phylum Chordata; class Mammalia; order Rodentia; family Dasyproctidae; genus Dasyprocta; species Dasyprocta punctata. Next base: position 59,627 of record RJWM01010315.1, read on the forward strand.
TCTTTCTTTCCATGTTTGGACTTTGTCAGCAGAACATGGCTAGAAAAGGACGCGGCAGTTGTTGTTGTTGTTTTGTGGCACCGGGGATCAAACTCAACCTCACGCCTGCCAAACAGGCGCTTAAGCCACTGAGCCAAACTCTCAGCCCCAGTTTTTTGAGGCAGGGCAGCACTATGTAACTCAGGCCAATCTTGCGTTTGCGTTGTAGCCCAAGCCACGCCTCGAACTCACAACACTCCTCCTACCTCAGCCTCCCAAGTGCTGGGATTAAAGGCGTGCACCAGCATGCCCGGCTTTATCTGTTGGTTTTTAATGTCTGTCCTGTTGAGATTTTTATTAGAAATGTATTGAAATTAACTCATGATGAACTGACATCTCTACGATAACGTCTTCTAATGCATAATTAATGCATATATTCAGATTTTCTTTTATATGCATCATAAGCATCATATTATTTTCTCTGAAGGTAAAGTTTTTAGTCCATTATTTCTAGTCTTACAGTTTTTGTTTCCTTGAAGAATAAGTATTTTTTCAGTGATAATTTCTAATGGCTTGAGCCGGGTGTGGTGGCACACGTCTTTAATCCCAGCACTCGGGAGGCTGAGTAGGAGGAGCGTTGTGAGTTCGAGGCTGGCTTGGGCTACAATGTGAGTGTAAGGCCGGCCTGAGTTACATAGTGCGACCCTGTCTCAAAAAAAATAGGGCTGGGAGTTTGGCTCGGTGGCTTAAGTGCCTGTCTGACAGGCGTGAGGCAATCCCCGATGCTGCAAAAAACTGCAACAACAACAAAAAAAAAGACAAAAAAGAAAATTTCTAATGGCTTATTTCCTATGTATGAGAATGCTATTGAATTTTTTATATTGAATCTTGTATCCATCCATTTCTTTTTCCTCTTCATTTCTTTGTTTGCTTCTTCCTTTGTGACAGAATCTATATTCCTCATGTCTCGAGCTCAAGTGATCTTTTCTGAGCTGCTGGCACTACAGACGTGCTTCTCACCCAGACTGTCAGTCTCGATGACCTGTTTTACTATTTCTGTTCACTGCTATGTGCCTGTTTTGAGCTTCCTGGTTACATAGTTGCACCACTGTCAGATAAGGCATTTTCATTTATTTCTTTCCCACCATTAGGTTTCTTTTTAATTGTGGATTATAGCCTCCAGAACAAGATTTATGTGAAGCTATAAAAAGGATTTTGTCCCTGACTGTAATGGGAATATGAAGTTTCATTCTAACATCTAATATTGGCTTAAAAGTTCAGGTAGTGTATCAGTTTTCTAAGACTACCATAACAATGCCACCAATCAGGTGTATTAAAGCAACAGAAGTTTATTCTCTCTCAGTTCTAAAGGCTTGAAGTCTGAAATCAAAGTGTTGATTTCCCAAGACTCTAGGGGAGGAATATCCTTCCTTGCCTCTTCTAGCTTCTAGTGGTTGCCAAATTCTTTGTTTGTCTTTTGAGACAGGGCCTTGCTATGTAGTTCAGACTGGTCTTGAACTTACTATGTAGCCTAAAGTGACCTCAAACTTGCAGTGATTCGCCTGCCTCAGCTTCCTGAGTGCTGGGATTACAGATGTGCGCTACCATGCCCTGCCAGTTGCTAATTCTTGACATTCCCTGGGTTATAGATCCATCTTCTCTCTTTCATGACTTTCTCCCTGGTGTGTTTTTCTCTGTGTCCAAGTTTCCTTCTTTTTGTAAATATGCAAGTCATACTGGATTTAGGAAATTGTTCAAAAGGAAAAAGGAACTAGGATGGGGGAATGGGAAAAGAATGAAAGGAAAAAGGAAAAAATGCAAGAAGTTTTACTATTAGTGTCTCTTAGTTCATTGAAAAGGAAGGTTTGTGCTAATATTGATTGGAGAAATTTTAGTGCCCACATTCTGTATTCTGAATAACTATTTAAAGATTACAATATGCAGTGTGTTAACCATTGTTATCCTCCCATTATTTTGTTACAAAATTTTGTTTTACCTTTTCCTCAGAAAAATGAATGAATGGTGTCTAAAGCCCACTGCTCGATGAGGTCACGGAGGGAGTGAGCGCAGATGGAGAAAAGGACCAGCCGACTGAGGCCTGGGATCAAAAGTTAGAGGAAAAACCAGCAAAGGAGACTGAAGTGAGCATCTGTTACACTAGAAGAAGGAAGAAGGACCGTGATGATTTAAAGTTAAGTAAAGATAATGTCTCAAGGAGGAGGAGTGATTGTATTCAGTAGTGTGGAACTCAGGTAAAATTAGGAGAAAACCTGATGACTGTGTTCAGCAACGCTGACCCTTGCGAAGAGCGTCTGTCGACCGGCCGGCCGGCCGGCCCGGCGGGCAGTGCAGCCTGACCCAGGGTTCAGGAGAGAAAGGGAGGCGCGGCCCGGGCTGGGGCTCAGTGCACAGCTGCCCGGCTGCCGGATGAGATGCGCTTGCGTCCCGGAGGGCTCCGAGGCCCAGGGGCCAATTCCCTCGGAAAGGGAATGTGACAGGCATTTAGAAGACTCCTTAAACCCTCAGGATTATGTTTACCTGTAGCTTCTACTTTAATGCTGAGCTGTAAGTGGATGCCGGGTTCAGTTCCTTTTCCTTTTCGTTTTTAGCCCGAAGCAAACAGGCCTGAGAGCCGCTCCGCCCAGCCGCCGCCCTCAGCGCTTGCGGGGAGGAAGGGGTGCAGAACCCCGGGCAGCAGAGCCCCAGGGACCCGTGCTCGCCAGCTGGCCCTGGGTCTGCAGCACATTTGGGTCAAATCCTAGATGAACCTGAGCTAGATGAAGTCTGCCCTAGGCCAGGTCTGATTCTGCTCTGCAGTCCTGGGGCTTCCTGTCCTTCCTGAGAAGCCAGCAAAGCCACAGCCATGTGGGGCAAGTGAGGCTTTGCCCCAGAAAATCAACGTCATCGGATGCATACATTGCTAATAAAAGATCTTCAAAGATTTTCCAATTAAAATTTTAAATTTCATTTGTATGCTAACAACACGCCTCCTCCGTGGGCTTCGGTTTAGGACCGGGGTTAAGCCCGTGGCGCTCAGGCGATGCCTGCTGCTTGCAGTCACCCTCGGCGGGGCACAGCACAGCGCCCGTCCAGAGAAGGCGGGAGCGTCGCACAGAGCAAGGGGAGCCTGGCAGTGCAGCCGAGGGCTTCGCCGGACCTGCCACGGGCTGCGAGGCCGCGCGGTTCCCTCCGCCTAGGAGAGCGGCAGCCACTTGGTGTAGTCGAGCCCTGGGCCTGGATGCCCCTGCTTGCAGCGGAGGCTCTGGAGCCTGCTGCCGCGTGCATGGATGAGAAAGGCGGACAGGAGCACCAAGTCCCACCGGGCCGCGGCGGGTGGGGGCTCCCGGCCTGCAGACTCCTGACTCCACACGACAATGTCCTCAGGAACCCGGGGTTGCGTCTCCACGTTCTGGGCGCCTCAGTCCCGCCAAGACCGCAACCAGGCTAGCCGTCTACAGCTTCGCATTTGAAGCGGTTTTTCTTGCTGCTTGCACTCAGGGATTGGTATTGTGAACACTGGGAATGTGAAATGAAGTAATAAATGGTGAAAAAGTCAAAATTGAACTTTAATGAAGATTTTGTTTAATGAAGATTTTGTTCATGTGCATCATGATTAGATTTGGTAGACAGGACAGTGTCTGTAATTACTATTCCCTAGGGAAGAAAAAATGTATGAAAGTGCAAAATTATTATTAATGTCTTGCCAAAGTTAAAAGCTGTATTTTTTCTAAAATTCTAAAAACAAATTTTTGGGGCCAGGGGTTTAGCTCAGCAGCAAAACGCCTGCCTGGCAAGTGCGAGGTCGTGAGTTTAATCCCTGGTACAACAAACAAACAAACAAACGAAAAACAAACAACAAACAACAACAAAAACCCCAAATTCTTCTTTGTTTTTAAACCCAAATTATTTGCTTCTAAGAATACATAAAGAAACCATAATACTTACAGACGATGGAGTACTCTGCCATCAAAAGAAAAACTTCAGCCATTTGTAGGAATCTGGCTGCACCCTGAGACAACACGTTAAGTGAAATAAGTCAGACACAAACTTGAAACATCACACGGTCTCTCTTACATGAGAAACCCACGTTGTAAGTGAAGAGCAAAATAAAATAGATACTAGGAAGTAAGAAGATAGATTGTTTTTAAATGGGAAGGGAGTCAGGAGCTGAGGGAGGGGAAGGGAGTTGGGATGTGTTAGGTATGGGCAACTCTGCAAGAGGAATGCAAACATGCACTGAAAAAGAATGTGCCTTAATATTCTCATTTCATAATTGTGTTCAGAAAATAATAAAACACGTTATGGTTGGCTGCTTATATTTGTTACTGGTGCTATAATGGAACACTAATATTAGCATTTATCATATATAGTCTAAAAATCAC